>PVIY010039109.1:0-23362 GCA_004026745.1 Myrmecophaga tridactyla
CAGCAAACACTATGGAGTGTCCAGAGGAGCAGTAACTGAGGCTGTCAGTGAACCCCATACCCTACCCCACCCCCCACAAGCTCCAGGCAGCTGAAGATCTGAGCAGCTTTTTCTTGCTCTGCTTACCTGCAGGTACCCTGATTACTGAGAAGGCCAACCTCCCTGCTAACTGAATATGCAAATGCCCTGAATCACCAAGTGTCTGAGTTTGAGCCCTCTCAGCCCTGGAAGCTGAGTCAAACGCTACCTTTGACCCCTCTCCCTCCCTTTCTGGCCCCAGGTACATGCCTGGTCTCAGGGATGAAAATGGTGGGTCTTGGAACCGTGAGGTAGGGTGGGCAGAGAGAGAGTGGGCGTCTCCAGTGAGTCTCATCTAGGATTCAGTAGACAGGTCTCTGGGGCACTAAAGCTCCCTCTGCAGCCAAACCGATTCCCTACCTAAGAGACTTATATTGTGCTTCCAGGGGATCCCAGATGTGTCCCCGCTCTTGTGGCCTGAACTTCCACCATTGGAGTCCTTTGACTTGAACTTAGTGGTTTCCAAGCTCTTCTTTTTAAACTGCATTCCTCACCCCTATTTCCATTCTGCCCCCACCTCCCAAGAACGCAATGATTAAATCACGAATACTGCCTCATGAACTCATTTTCCTGATCCTTTCCTTAGTCTCAGGAACAAACCTGGGCAGTAGAATGCACTGGGGATGTAAAAAACGAGATATAAAAGGGGAGGCAGGGGGGTGAGGAGGTATGGATAGGGTGGACAGATGGGGATACCCTGGGGTAAATGATCTGATTCAATCAATTACCAGGAGGGGTACAAATAGTTTTCCATGTGGTATTTGGCTGCTTCACCTGGCTCTTTCTAGGCATTCTAGCTCTCTGAGACAAGAAAGCAACCTGTAACGTCATGGGCATGGGTGGGCCCAGAAAGGGATAAAATCAGGCCGTGTATCTGTCCCCTGTGGTGCCTCCACAGATTCTGGGGCAGAGAAGAGGACATCGGAGCCGGCTCAGTCTATCTAAGCCACTTTCCTGCTGTAACCTCTTCATGGTGAAAACTAAAACTCTGGAGGAGAGTGGTATTCCCTCCCCTCACCCAGCAGTTTGGCAGGACAGAACACCTTGTCCTGCCTGGTGAGGACAAGAACCACTGCCATTGTTCTCTTGCACCGACTGCCAGGCAGCCCCTGCTTGTTTCCAGCAGCAGGACAAAGAACCGAGACTGAAAGACCGGGAGTTGGCTTTTGACCAGGGGCACTTCACAAACCCCGCCAGCTGAGGGGGTACAGACTGGCATGGGGGTCTTCAGGGGGTCCCCTCCGAAGTGGAGCTTCCTCTGGGGGGCTGAGAGCATGTGAGCCCCTGGCTGTGCCCTCACCCTCTGTGGCCTTTGAGCTGGTGGCCAAGCACCTCCAGACCTCAGCTTGCGAATTCGTTAAATGGGGGTAGATAACAGCACCTCTCTCGCAGTGTTGTTTCAAGATTTAGAGGAAGTAATGTGTGAAAAGTGCCTTGTGGTCTGGCACTGAAAGAGCTTAATAAATGAAAGCTGATGTAAGTGTGATGGCTATTGGAGCAGCAGGTATTTGGCTTCCCGGATGTGTCTTAAATGTCACTTTGCGTCATTTCTTTAAAAAAAGCAAATTAATTCCAACTCCATGAGACTTTCAGGAAACTCTGTCTCTGTTATTATTCCAGCTCCTCCATGCCCTGGACTTCCCACAGTCACTGGACATTGAAAAGACCCCTAGAGTTGAGCCTGGGGACTGATGAGGGGGAGAGCAGCTTGTCCAGGCTCACAGGGCCACTTGAACCCGGCCACTTAGCTGCTCCCAGGATGCGGGGTGCCGAGGCCATGTTCCTGGCCTAAGGCCTGCCTCCTTGAGCCCAGTGTGAAGCCTCCCCCTACCTTGGCTGCAACACCGCAGGTCCAACGTGACCTCGGAGATCTGCAAGGAAGTGGCTCCCGGGCTCCATCGCCGCTGACTTGCAGACCTGCTGAGGCAATCCTGGTCCTCCTCTTCCCCGTCCACGTGGGCCGCTCACTGTTCTGGCCCTCTGGCCCCCCAAGCATCCACTGCTCAACTTGTTGGGGTTTTCCACAAGAGACAGCAGGACAGGCTGGCTTCAGTCAACTTCTGGTTTTCACTCTGCATTGCACACTGTCCCGAAACAGGAAGGGAGCGAGGAGAGAAAATGGCAAGAGAATAAAATATACATTTATTTATTTGTTTATCCAAGAAATCTCTTGTGAGCAGCTGCTGTGTGTCAGACGCCACTCTGGTCCCTGAGGTTTATCAGTGAGCAAAACAGACAAACCCCTTCTCTCAAGAGGCTCACGTCTTCATGGCAGGTGGGGCTTGGGGGAGGACAGATATAAGTTCATAAACAAAAATATTAGTGCTTTTGCCTAGTGTTAAAGTGCTGTGAAGACCATTAAACAGCATAATAGGGATGGGGAGTTGAGGAAGGCCTCTTCAAGGTAGTGACAGCTAACGTGGGGTCCTGTCCCAAGAAGGCTGCCCTGCAAGGCACGTTCCAGCAGGAGGGCAGGAGGGAACGCCCTGCAGGCCGGCCTGGTGGTGGGAATGAGTGGGGCCTGTTCTGGAACCCTCGTCCTGGTGGTGCCCCAAGATGAGGCGGGAGCAGTAGGCAGAGGCCAGAGCATGACCTATTAGGCCTGACAAGGAGTCTGGATTTCTGTGCAGTGGGAAACCCTTAGAGAGCATTTGAAGCAGTGTGGTAACATAATCTGGTTCATAGTTTTGAATATAATTTGGCTGCTGGGTGGACAATAGTTTGCTCAGGGGCAGGAGTGGAAGCAGAAGACCAGGAGAGACGCTGTCCCCATGGTGTACTATGTGAGAGCAGTGCCACCACCCTGCCACATGGTATGGGCATCAAGGCTGTTATTTTAGTATTTGGGCTACTAGATTACTGGGAAAAGAAATATGGTTTCCTTCCCCCTTCCAGAAGGCATTTGAATCACATTCTTTCACACTTCCCTTTTTAATTTAGGGAAAAACATATACAATTTCACACGAAATTATTTTTGAAGGTTATGGCTCTGTCACAATCAAGTTAATTTGTTTTTTATGAATTGAGGTATATTCTTATGATGAGCTGTACCTTTTCTGGATACTTTATCTTTTCCCATCTTCCACTTGTATTTGGTGTTTCAGAACTTTACCATTAGCTGATTCATTCTTCCTCCTTCTTTTCTTTTCTTTTATCATCTTGTAAGGCTTATCTTTGGCCATTCTGCAGTGTGAAAAGGGATAAAAAGCAAAATGTTGCCACCATAAGAGTGACAGACAGTCATAATCACACAGTTCTTTGGTACTTCTGTATGTCAGGCACTAAGCTGAAATTTATCTCATTTAATCATGGCGATCCTTTGAAGTGGGCAATTCCATTGTCCCCATTTTACAGAAGAAGAAAAGCTCCCAGAAATTAAGCATGTTTTCCCAGGTCTCATGGCTGGAGTGAGTGGCAGAGCCAGAGCTGTCTGAACCCAAATATGTGCTCTTTCCTGACCACCTCACCCCTTACTGCCCCCGTGGCAGGTTTTTTTCCCAGCGCTGGCTAACCCCGTTTGAAAACAGATTGAGCATAGATTACAGCTGCATTCTATACCACTAAGAGAAATAAACCGCATGCAAATTCAAGTTATAATGCAAATAAGCACCTATTTGTTTTCCGAACCAACCAGTCAGGCATTTTTATAGCAGGTCTGTAGCTCCTTGGGTGAGGCTGGGCCCTGATTGAATGTGATGTTGCTGTCAGTTCAGATTTGTGCTCACACATGTGATGGTCTCTGGAGGACATGGGACACTCATTTAAATGCACGCCAGCAGTGGCTCCTGCCCACTGAACCTCCACTCCATAAACGGCAAGCTGGTGCAGCTGGGAGCCAGTCCTAGTCTAATGTCTATCTTCATTTTCATGACCAGCCACTGTTAATGACATTAGGCATCGTACACACTAAATAGAATTAGATGGGCTGGAAAATGGACTTCTGCCTAGGAAGTTGAAAATCCAAAAAATTGCCATCTGGATACTGTGTTTTCTTACATAATAAGACAGCCTCTCAAGACAGTATACTTTGGGGACAATTTGGCAGTGTTCATCAGCAACTTGCTTCCTCTCCATCCTTCCCCTTCCTGCTCCCAGCTGCAGAGTCCAGCTCTGGAGCTTGAGTGGAGTAGTAGATGGGCCCATGGATGAAGAAGCTAAGGCTTTGCCTTCACTGCTGTGTGATCATGACTGCTGACAGGCCAGGACATTTCTCCTTATCTTTGCTTATCCGGCCACAAAAGCTTTTTCTCCCTTCCTTGAAACCTTAATGAAGCCATCTTCTGAGAGTCTGGCCCTCACTCTCTGCTTAGAGAGCCCTTTAGTTGTATGATATATTTTTGTGAAGGCTGGTACAGCTTCCCCAAGGAAGTCAAGTGTGACAACGGTAGGCATAAGCTCTCACCAAGTGCTAGTCATGACTGCTACTTCTAGTAAAATCCTTGTACTACAGCTGCTAGTAGAATGAGTTTGTCCATGCACCATATAAAAACCTCTTTCATGTCACCTGTGTTGTTTTGAAGCTGTTATATACCCCAGAAAAGCCACGTTCTTCTAATTCGAACCTGTAGGGGCAGAAATATTGTTGGGTGGCGGCTCTTGATTAGGTTGTTTCCATGGAGATGTGACCCACCCAGTTGCGAGTAGGACCTTTTGATTAGATGGAGGTATGACCCCACCCATTCAAAGTGGGTCTTAATCTACTTGCTGGAGTCCTTTAAGAGGGAGACATTTTGAAGAAAGTATATAGATGCTTGAAGAGCTGGCATAGCGAGCAGAAAGATGAAGCCAAGTGTGCTGGTTTGAAAGGATGTATGTCCCCTAGAAAAGTCATGTTTTAATCTAAATCCCATTTTGTAAAGGCAGAATAATCCCTCTTCAATACTGTATGTTTGAAACTGTAAACAGATCATCTCCCTGGATGATGAGATTTAGTCAAGAGTGGTTGTTAAGCTAGATTAGGTGATGACATGTCTCCACCCATTTGGGTGGGTCTTAATAAATTTCTGGAGTCCTATAAAAGAGAAAACATTTTGGAGAAAGAATAAGAGATTCAGGGAACAATTCAGAGAGAGCGGAGAAGAATGACATAGCCACGAGAAGTAGAGAGTCCATCAGCCAATGCTTTGGAGATAGAGAAGGAAAACACCTCCCGGGGAGCTTCATGAAACAGGAAGCCAGGAGAGAAAGCTAGCAGATGACGCCATGCTCACCATGTGCCCTTCCAGCCGAGACAGAAACTGTGACTGTGTTCACCATGTGCCTTCTCACTTGAGAGAGAAACCCCGAACTTCATCGGCGTTCTTGAACCAAGGTATGTTTTCCTGGATGCCTTTGATTGGACATTTCTGTTGACTTATTCTAATTGGGACATTTTCTTGGCTTTCGAACTGTAAACTAGAAACTTATTAAATTCCCCTTGTTAAAAGCCATTTCGTTTCTGGTATATTGCATTCTGGCAGCTAGCAAACTAGAATACCAAGACACAGACATTTGAAGATGCTAAGCTAAGAGATGAAACCCAGAGTCTGCCCTGGAGAAGCTAAGTGAGGAACCACAGATGCTAGAAGCTGAGAAAACCGTTTGAAACCGAGAGAGAGAAGCCAAGAGAGAGAAGGACAGCAGATGTCACCATGTGCCTTCCCATGTGACAGAGAAACCCGGGACATGATCGGCCTTTCTTGAGTGAAGGTTTCCTCTTGTTCATGCCTTAATTTGGAAATTTTTATGGTTTTAGAACTGTAAATTTGTAACCTAATAAATCCCCTTTGTAAAGGCCAGTCCATTTCTGGTATATTGCATTCTGGCAGCATTAGCAAACCAAAACATCACCTATGAAATAGAACGTTGATATCTGAGCTTACTTGGAGAGGGCTGTGGCAGAGGCTATCAGTGCCCACCCTCAGACCTTACTTCATCACTGTGCTCTGGGCACTTCTAGTTGCCAATATTTGTATCTCTTTGCCTGAGGGCTTTTTCTAGAGCCACAGAAGGCCTCTCTGACCTGCAGCAGCAGGCTGCCAGGAAATTAACATCCCTGAGAGTAGCCGTCATCCAATGACTGAATGGGAATTAGCATGTGAGAGCCCCAGCTCCCATCCCTGTGATGGGATACTCCTGGGATGCCTGTTATAGTTTCCCAGAGTTTCTCCCTGGCGTTCACCTCCAGGCATGCACCGGCAGCAGCTGGTTTGAGAACACACCCCTTGCTGGTCACTTTCCTTTACCTCCCCAATCCCGGATCACTGTCCCTGCACTTCCCAAAGGATGTACTAGAATCCTTGTTTCTGGGTCTGTTTCTGGGGGATCCCACATTAAGTCAGGGTCTGTTGGCAAAACAGGGGATGATGGTAACTTTTACACTTACCATCAAGGTTTGCTGGATGTGTGCTTTACACAATGTTGTGCTTCCTATGCAAATTTATCAGATGAGTGGAAACAAATGTAACCAAACTTCGACAAAAAATTTGTCCAGATAACATTTTCCCACTAAAGAAACAATTTGAAAATGTTTTCCTGGGGGAAAAAACCATTTTAAAAACTAATGGTTGATTCCCCCTGCCTGCCCATGCAAACAAACAAAAAACAAACAAAAACTAATGGTCTAGAAATTTCCAATAGTAATAACTTTTTCCAACACACACAACATGAATGAGAAGTTTTATTTGGATAATATCCTCCAGTGGAGGAAATTCAATATGTTTAAAGCCTGGGAGTTAATAGGCAGAAAAGGTAATAAATGCAAATACTTACTTTACGAGAATATTTGAAGGAGACTTTCCCCAAGTATTATCATCACAATAGTGATTGTGGTTACTAATGAGTTCCAAAATCCTCATGATTTCATCGTTTGTGCTTTCATCTAATTGGACCCCCTATATAAAAGTTTTACCATTGTTTCCTGCAAACACTCAGTCCAGTGAATGCAACAACAACAAAAACAACTGAGGTTAAAGGGTAAGTGCTGTACTCTGCTTCGTTGATCTACTTATTTTCTCCTTTGCCCCTTCAGAAATTTCGACATTAGTGTGGTCCTCTTGCTTACTTGATATTCATAGTTTTTTTTTCAGTAATCGGTGGGGCTGGTTACCAATGGACTTCATTGGTGCCCACGAAAATCTAGTTATCCAGCTTTCTAGCTACTGGGAATATAGCAGCTAGCAAAGGAGACCAAGTTCCAGGTTTCGTGGAACTTTTCGACTAGTGAGAAATTGAGCGAGTAATCAAACAAACAATTATAAAACATATGTGCTATGAAGGAAGAAGACAACACGCTTTGAGAGAAGAATAAAAAAAATATTCTTTTTTATTTGGGTGGGAGTTTTCAATTGGAGGTTATGTTCAGCTGAGAGTATCAGAAACCTGCTAAACAATAGTTTAAACTAATTTAGGGTTTGTTTCTCCCTCTTAGGGGATGAGAGGTGAGGAGACCAGGGTTGGTATGGCAACTCTACATTGTCATTAGGGCCCTAGATTCCTTCCACCTTTCTGAGCTGTAATCATTAGAATATGGCCCTTGACATCTTGTCTAAGGTTGCTGGAGCTCCACCCATCATGTTGGGAGTTCAGGCAGAGGTAAGAGGAAGGGCTGAGTGCAAACAGGGCATATTTACCTGTTGAATTGTTTATAAGGAAATTTTCCAAAAGTACGATCTAACAACTTCTGTTTACATTTCTTTGGCCTGAACCGTGTCGCATAACCACCTTTAGCTGCAAGAGAAGCTGGGAAATGTAGCGTTTCACTCGGAACTCCTCTGCCACCAACCAAATCAGAATACTGTTAGTAAGAAGGGGGTACAAGATTCTGAAGAGACAACTAATAATCCATGCTATAGAGTAAGGGTTGGAGAAAGCTCCTTTGAGGGAGTGATATCTTAAGCTAAGACCTAAGAATGAAGAGGAATTAACCACTTTAAGAGAAGGGAGAGAGATATATCAGGAAGAGGGAACAGCAGTATAGGAAGCTCTGAGGGGAAAGGAGCTTAGCTTCATCACCAGTTTGAAAGAAGCCCAGTGGTGGAGTATCCCATAATGAGCAGGTGAAAATATTCCAGCCCTTTCCTGGCTTCCCATTGGTAGGTATGAGGACTGCACTCAAATAATAAAAATTCTGAGCTGGAATTTAAAATGACAACTCCCAGAAACAGAATAGTATCTATCATCTTTCCTCCATGACTCATCCCTTCCCAAATATCTTCAATTTTGAGCACTTCATACTTTTTCCACTGGAAGTATGAAAAGGTGGTCCCTCTTCCTGCCAAATTCCTCATCAGCTTTGTTCTGGATGTTGGAAAAAGAAATCCTGTTTCCTGTCTTTTGTTTCCTGGCTGTAGCCTCTGGTTCCACCTCCTTCTTGGTCTCACTACGGCTATTTCCGCCTTAAGCCCCAGAGTCTCTAACAGGCCCATAGATCACTTTTCTCTTCCACAGTTACTAGTTAGTCATACAGAATTAACAAAGAGGAAAATAACTTCTCTCCCTCCTGTGGGTTTTTTTTTTTTCCCCTCAGATCACTGTGTTTTTAAAACTTTTCCCCCTTAGGTTAGTTTCCCAGGCTCTTCTCTGCAAAGGCAGGAAGAACTAAGCAGGTGTTGAGGGCCTGGTTCTCCTGGGGAACATACTAGAGCATATTGGTACCAGAATCAGAAATGTTATAATCAGGTCATTGGCAACAAAATGAAGACAAGGAAAACTCTAGGTTTTATATCTTGGGTGTGAGGATTGAGATATAACACTCTGGTCAGGAGGGAGAGTTAAGTTGTGCCTTACTAAGAAGTGCTTCTTAGTATTCTTAGCTTTTCCCACTTGTAGGCTGGTTGACCTTGAGCAAGTTACTTGACCACTCTAAGTTTATTTTTCCTTATCTGTAAAATGGAGATAACGGTTCCTGCCAAATCGAGTTGCTGCAACCATGTGTGTGAAGAGCTAGTCCCAGTGCCACAGTGTAAATGCTCAACGAAAGAGCATTATGATTATCACTAGTAGAATATAGGTTGTGTGTGTGTGTGTGTGTGTGTGTGTGTGTGTGTGTGCATTAAAGCCATGAATAATATTTTACGTTCCAGCTAATGAGAAGAAAACATTTGGAAGGTCACTGAGTCCTTCATGGAGAGGCTGGGCCTTAGGATTAGACAATCTACCCAAGAATGGCAACAACCCTGGGCCCTTCCTCCTTGGTGACTTGAGGGACAGATAACAAACTCCTTAGAGTGTGGGCTACTTGGGATGAATGACAGCCTGAGATGTTCTCCCTTTGTGCTCAGCCCCAGCTATCCGACTTGCCTTCCTTTGGGAAGTGGGAGAGCTTGCTCTAGCTTCTCTCCAGGGGAACAGCAGATTTGTCTATTGTCAGATGAGAATTCTAGATGGGCATTCAAATTTAGGAATGAAGTTTGTCACTCTTCGGTTGGCAAAGAGGCGATACCACTTTTAATTTTTCTGCCAGCCTGATACAGCTATTGTGATAGTGACTATAATTTAGAGCTTCATCTCTCTAGTCCGTTAAGCAAATAGCTTCTGAAAGATGCGAGGGTTTAGGTGAGGCAGTATGAACTACAAAGATGAGAAAGCTGTTCCTTACATGGACAGGATCCCCACAGTAAACAGCTCCATTTAGAAAGAGAAGGAGTGGAGACATACAGCAGTCACTGGTCCACGACAATGCTACGATGGTGATGGGCAGATACTGAGCTGGGGTAGGGGTTGTTCCCCAACTGGGAAAGCAGCTCCTTTGTCCATTGTTGTCTGACTATACCCTCTTTGGTTCTCCTCTTTGTCCACTTCCAACATGCACATTAGATAATATGCCCTTTTTGAGGACAAATCAGCTTTCTCAACTCACTGTTTTAAAATTGAGATATAATTCACATTCTATAAAATTCACCCTTTTAAAGTGGTTGTGCAACTACATTGCTATCTGATACTAGAGTATTTTCATCACCCCTCAAAGAAACCCTATGCACATTAGCAGTCATTCCCCATTCTCTCTTCCCCCTAGTCTCTAGAGACCACCAATCAGTTTTCTGACTCTATGGATTTGCCTATTCTGGACATTTCATATAAATGGAATCGTGCAACATGTGGCCTCCTGTGCCTGGCTTCTTTCAGTTAGCATATTTCAAGGTTCATCTATGACATAGCATGTATCAGTACTTCATTCCTTTTTATGGCTGAAAAATATTCCATTGTCTGGATATATGACATTCTGTTTATCCATTCATTGGTTGATAAACATTAAGATTATTTCTACTTTTTGGCTATTATGAATAAAGATGCTATGAACATTTGTGTACACATTTTTGTGTGAACAAATGTTTTCAGTTCTCTTTGGTACATACCCTGGATTAGAATTGCTGGGTCATATGGTTACTCTATGTTTAACTTTTTGAGGAACTACCAAACTGTTTTTCAAAGTGGTTCTACCATTTTAAATTCCCACCAGCAATGTAGGAGTGTCCTAATTTCTTCATATGTTCACAAGCACTTGTTATTGTGTATCTTTTTTATTGTTGCCATCTGGATAGGAATGAAGAGGTATCTCATTGAGACTTTGATTTGTATTTCCCTAATGACTAATGCTGTTGAGCATCTTTTCCAGTGTTTATTGGCCATTTGCATATCTCCTTTGGGAAAAACGTCTATTTAAATCCCTTGCCCATTTTTCACTTGTCTTTCTACTGTGAAATTGTAAGAACTTGTTAGACAGTCTAGATAGTAGATCCTTATCAAAAATATGATTTGCAAATATTTTCTACCATTCCGTGGGTCATTTTTTCACTTTCTTGATGGTATGCTTTGAAGCACAGAAGTTTTAAGTTTTGATTAAGTCCAATTTAATAATTTTTTTTTCTTTGTACTTTAGGTGTCATATCTAAGAATATGCTTAATCCAAGGCCACAAAGATTTACCCCTATTTTTTCTTGTAAGAGAGTTTTCTAAGTATTAGCTCCTACATTCAGGTCTTTGATTCATTTGAGTTAACTTTTATTTAATGGTGTGAGGTAGAAAGGTCCAACTTCATTCTTTTGCATGTGGATATCCAGTTGTCCTGGCAACATTTGAAAATACTATTTTTCCCCCATTCAGTCGGCTTGGCACCCACCCCAAAATCATTTGACCATAAATGCATGAGGTTATTTCTGGACTATGGATTCTATTCCATTAATTTATATGTCTATCTTTATTCCAGTGCCATATAGCCTTGATTATTATCACTTTGTAGTAAGTTTTGAAATCTGGACGTGTGAGTCCTCTTCTTTTTCAAGATTATTTTAGATATTCCAGGTCTTTTGCGTTTCTATTTTAAGTTTAGGATCAGCTTGTCAATTTCTGCACAAGCTAGCTGGGATTTTGATAAGGATTGCCATTGAGGCTGTAGGTTAATCTGGGAATTATTGCCATTTTAGTACTATTCAGTCTTCCAATCCCTAAACACAGAATATCTTTCCATTTATTTAGGTCTTATTTAATTTCTTTCAATGATGTTTTGTAGTTTTTAATGTACAAGTCTTGCACTTTTTCGTTAAATTTCTTCCAAGATGTTTATCTTTTCTGGTATTGTTGGAATTGTCTTCTTAATTTCATTTTTGGATTGTCAGTTTTTAAAACAACTTTATCGAGATATATTTTATGTACAATAAAATACGTGTATTTTAAGAAAACAGTTTGATGAATTTTGACAAGTGGATACACTCATGTAACCACCACCAAATTAAAAAATGTTTCCTTCTCCTGTCTCCCCTACACTCCCCACGTACCCCCCACCAGTCCCCAAACCCTGGGAGTGCTGACTATTCTGTTTTCTCTCACCATAGATTAGATTTGTCTTTATCAGAGTTTCACAGTAATTGAATGCATAGTATGGATAATGGAATGATGTAGTATGTACTCTTTTGTGCTTGGCTTCTTTCACTAAGCCTGATAATTTTGGATTCCTCTATGTTGTTGCACATGCCACTAGTACATTCCTTTTTGTTGCTGAGCAGTATTCCATTGTATGAATATACCACAATTTTATTTATCCCTTCACCTGTTGATGGACACTTGGATTGTTTCCCTCTTTGGCTATTAAGAGAGAACAAAGCTGTGTGAATATTCAGATGCAAATCCTGTGTGGACATGTTTTCAGTTACCTTGGGTCTTGGAATGCACTTGCTGGGTCATATTCTGATAAACATAAGTGCACTTATCAGAAACTGCCAAAGTAATGATACCATTTTACATTCCCACCAGCAATGCATACGTGTTCAAGTTGTTCTGCATGCTTGTCAACTCTTGATATTATCAATCCTTTTATAATTTAGCCATTTGAAAGGGTATGTGATATCTTGTTGCTTTAATCTGCTTTTCTCTAATGACACTAAACATTATTTTGTGTGTTTAATAAACATTTGTATAACCTTTTTGGTAAAGTGTCTATTCAAAGCTTTGTCCATTTTGTTTGTTTGTTTGTCATATTATCATGTAGTAAGAGTTCTTTATATATTCTGGATACAATTCCTTTTTAGATATGTGAATATTTTCTCCCTTTTCATTTTCTCAATGGTATCTTTCACAGAGTAGACATTTAAAAATTTGATGAAGTTGTTTATGGTTCATGCTTTTTGTATTCAATTTAAGACACAAAGAGCAAAGATTTTCTTATGTTTTTTTCAGAAATTTTATAATTTTAACTTTTACGTTTGGGTTTATTATCCATTTTGAGTTAATTTTTGTCTGTGGTGTCAGGTAAGGGTCAAGACTCATTTTTCTTTCTATATCCAGATGTTCTAACATCAATTCTTAGAAATGATTTTCCTATTGAATTACCTTGGTCCCGTCATCAAAAATCATTTAGCCGTATATTCATGAGTTTTTCTGGACTCTCTTTTGTTCCGCTGATCTATATGTTTATCTAGGTGTTGTTTATAAATATTGAAAAGTTTCCATCTCTTTTAGTGCAAGCCCCTGGTTCTCTGGGGAGTGCAGCTCTCTTAAAACTTAAGAGGCGCCTTGCTCAATTAGTTCCATGTGCCAGTAAGCACACTCACCGTTCTTTTTGAGACATAGTTCTCATATTTGCTATAATTCTTTGTTTTTTATTTTCATTTCTCTCTTCCCCCATACCCTCCTTCCTTCTTTATTTCTCCCTCTCATAGTTTAAAATTGTATGCAACTTGTGCTTGCCAGGCTTCAATGGAAGAACCACACCCTTAGTCTCTTTTATCTGAACAATGTTTATCCAAATCAAAGGGTTTACTAGGTGCCAAAACCTTAATTTGCCTTTGCTTGTGATATCTTAATCCATTCAGAGACTTTCACAGTGAATACAATGCCTATACTCTTAATTTGATCCTTGTAAAAAAAAGACTGAATTCCAATCCACCTTTGTCATTCTAAACTTTTCTCAATTTTATATTTTAATGTTTAGTGTAAGAAGCAGTTGCCCTTTCCAATCTATGAATCCCCCAATTTATTCACTTTCTTATCCCTTTTCATTACTGCTTGCAGTTATTTTCTGAACCCTCTCTCTTTTTTTTTGTTTTCTGAACCCTCTCTTGTAATACCTTCCCAAATGCAGCCATGGCAATAAATAAGCACTACTATAATTCAGCTTTCTGGCCTGTTTCCCCCGTGCTTTATGTTCACTGGATATGTAACCTCCTTTCCAACCTATCACAGGTAACATTTTTACCAAACATTTGCCTTTGTATACCATAGATTTCCATCTTTCCAGGTTCTGATCATTGTTTCCTCACCTTCAACTGTCATGTATATTAGTTTGGTTGTTTTGTTTTTGTTACAACAAAACCCCATTGTATAGGTCAGGATAGGCCAGTTTATGATGCAGTAACAAATAGCCCTAATACTCTTAGTGGCTTAAAACAACAAATGTTTGTTTCTGGCACATTCCTAAGTGTCCATTTCAGATGAGTGGGGAGGCCTTGCTCTGGGGTCACTCTACAATTTGGAGTAGCTCCAGTGTAAGGAGGGGTGTATAGTGACTCTTAAAGGCTTCCCCCTCTAGGGGACTAATACTACTTCCATTCCCATTCCATTGGCTACAGCAAATTATGTGCTCATGCCTAGCTTCCAGGGGTAGAGAAGGACAATCCTCCTGTGGTTTTTGGCAGGAGGCGATAACCACAGCCATACCCATATCCCCAAACACACAGAATAATGTATAGATTTCAGGCTCCTTTGGTTTTAGTTATCCTCCAATCCTTTGACTCAGATAGTGGGAAGCAGAAGGAGTGGCCACTCCCTGAACGGCTTTTCTAAAGACATAGATTTTTCAAAGTTTTTTAAAGACAGTGCATTGGCGTGACAGTTGGTGAATAGATTTTGGAGAAAGAGCATGAAAGCAAGTGTTAGTGGTCTGTGGTCAGTGGCCAGTGGTCAGACCATGAACGGGTAGTCAAAGCCCTTTTAATATCCTCCCTCCCCACCCAGTACAGGCCCAGTCCTCCTGGCGAGGCCCTAACATGACCCTGACTCACTTTCCCATCATAAAATCCGGCTATCCTTGTAATTTACTAGGGTAGTTTTACTATGTCAGAAATTTATAGGAAAAAAATTCACATGTATAGTCACATTTGTTTCCCAAGTATCCTACCTCCCATGAGGGGAAACTCTAGCCAAGTAATTTATTCAAGATTCCTAAGGTAATAGGGGATCAACCTGTGACTAGAACCTAATTCCCTCCTCCCAGAACTATTGCTTTTTTTTTGAGGTTATGCTCCTCTGAAGTTTCTGACTGTTTCAATGTTGAAACTGCCTTTTGGGGGCCCTGGTAAACTGTCCTGTGTGCATGCTGGGCTAGCCAGGGATGAGATGGTTCCTCCTTACAGTTGAAAGCATTTACCTAAAAATCATGAGCCTTAAAAATTGACCAGCTTATCTTCCCCTAAGTGCAGATGACTACAAGACATTTTCCTGATAATTTCCCCATGTGCCCACACACTGGTAGATATAGGAAAAGGACAACATATGGTGACTATCCTCAGGGTGCATATCAGCTTTATTAAGACCAGGCAGACTCTGCCTGCTCTATCTCTTGGCTAAATGAGATTTAGCAGAGACTAAGTCATTTGGAATTACAATGCAGGGAAATCAAGAAGGGTAGGTAACAGCGCTCTTTGAATTGGTAATTGTGAACGAGAGCATCCAGCCCAGACTTTGGTGTTAGCCTTTAGGCATGTCAACTTCTGTGGCATCTAAACAAGGTAAACACAAGGGTTGCCCCATCTCTCAGACTTAGGAGGCCATGCTAAGCTTTGGTAGATGGCAGGCAGAGGGAAGGCTTTGGAGAATTTGGTAGCATCTGCGAGGCAGTAGCAAAGCAGGCCTGCAGAACTCCAAAGAATCCATTACTGGCTTTGTTAGGATGCCCTTGGTTTTAAGTAATAGAACCCTAGCACAAACAGATTTATGTAAAAAAAAAAAAAAAAAAAAAGTGGGGAGGGGGTGCTTAATGGCTCAGGTAATTGAAAAAGACCTGTCTTGCAACTGGCTCCAGGTAGTCAAACAGCACCATTAGGCCTCAGTCTCTCTCCATTCCTCAGCTTTGCTTTCATTTATGTTGGTTCATTTTCAGTAAGGTTCTCCTTACATGCAGCTCCTGCCTTATGCTAACTTAGCCAGCTCAACAACAGTAAGGATCTTCTCTCTAGTAATTCCAGCAAAGGTATTAGCATTGAGTCTGACTGCTTAGCTTGGTTGTTTGCTCATCTCCGACTCAGTCCTTAGGACTGGGGTGGTGGGATTCTCACTAGGCAGTCCTGAGTTAAGTCAGCGTGAGGAAACTTTGGCCTGACCCTTAAGAACACGTTATGGTATAAAAACAGTTAGTATTCAAGGTTTTCTGAAGCCTCCAATTTCTCCAACTTTGGTGTCATTTTAAAGATTGTTAGTTGGAGGTTTATATTTGAGAATTAGCAAACAAGTTTTTCCCTCCTCAATGATGCAGTTGTTTTGCCAACCATCCATATTTTAAATCAGACAAGATCCAGTTGTAATCAGAGCTGCTAGGACGCTTTCGGCTTCTATTGGATGGGGACATTAAAACACCAGCAACAGCAAAATTAGCTCTTTTGAACTAGACTGTCATTTTCATGTAAGCTGAGGGTCAGGGCTGCCCTTCTTTTGTTCCCCTCCATCAGCATTCACACTGGAAAGAGCGTCCTTGTTCTGTCTGAATGGTATTACCCTGTTAGACATCCTACCTGAGGTTTTTATTCATAAACATGCTTGGGTAAAATACTTTTGAATAGACAGCACACCATAGTTAGTTGCATCGAGGAGGGCACCAGATGCCATCTGAGAAATATTTTACACTGAAGGACATAGAATTTTTTCAATTGACACAGAATTTTTTGGCCTTTCTGGGTCAGTTTTGGTTCATCAAGACCAATATATGATGCCCAAAGGATTTTTGTACTTTCACCTTTTTCGAAACACGCCGACTAAAGGGTTGCTTGCACTCCTTGAAACATCGTTTAAAGTCCATTTTTTTTTAGAGTTTGGTGTCAGCTTTAGGAAAGAGTCCTTCTGTCACTGTGTTAGCTTCTCTAATTCAAAGGGCCCTAACAGTAGTCAGTCTGACCTGAGGAGTGTCTTGAGCCTTTGAAATCATCTAGCTTGAAACTGGAGAGAACTCACTAATGAGCTGGTGAAATGAGGTAGGTTAAGGGGTTTTGAAATGCCTGCTGGGAGTTTCTGTGGAGAAAAGAGCAACGTTTCATTGATTCCCTATGTACAAAGTCAAACCTGTTCCATGCCTTAGATTTGAGCCTTAAAATAGAAAATGAAAGTTTGGGCAGCAGAGCAGTTAAGGTAGGTGCGATAGTGAAGCAGATGTGCTTTGATAAGTGGTAAAAATAATCTTCAAAGAAATAATAGGTTTAGAATCTATTGGACCTTTTCCAGGGGGAGAGCCCAGGACATAAATGTCATAAGTATGTCTATGCTCCATGGTCTTTTTCCATTTTAATTCTGCTTATACTTTAAAACTTGGGAGAGTAATCTACCTGATTGAAGTCATGTACCTGGAAGATCACATCTGCCACTTGAAACATCAAGAACACATTGGGCTTTTGGACTGTTCTAAGTGAAATGGAAGTGAAGCAGGCAGAGGCTGAGCTGCACCAGCTGCCATTCACTGGCTGCCTGTCGCTTGCCTGGCCATGGACTGAGCACTTGGCTCCCAGGATGACATTTGACCATCCTCCCGGCGACGGGCAAGGCTGCGAGAGCTTACAGTGTCCTGCCCAAGGTCATATGGCTGGTACACGGCACCGATAAAGCCTGATCTCAGGTTTACCTGAATTCAAAGGTCAAACTCTGAACTAAATAGTAGTGACGAAATGAAGGAACCCCGCAGATGTGGGGTGGGGTGGAGGGGCTGGATTTCAATCGGCTGTCTCTGAGTTTATTTCACTGCTTCTCATATGCATGAGGCGCACCAAAAAAATTCACCCAAGGATGTGTAGTGCATCTTATATCAACCAAAGATTAGCTCCACCTCTCAAAGTGATAAAATAATATTACTGGGCCACTCCTTGGTGGAGAGCAGGACAGCTGGATTTGCTTTCTGAGAGCAAACTGGCCCTGGGACAAGTATGGCTGGTACTTCTACCACTTTAGCTCGTGCTTCCCCTATCAGGTTTTTGGAAACTACTGCTTCTCATAAACTCAAGCCAAAGAATGACTGCATCCAAAGGGTGAGCCAGCGCCTTAGGAAGGGAAAGAGCTGCCCAGGATTTCAGTTCAGAATCACCTAAAGCTGCTTACAGCCTGGGCCAAACTTCAAAGTTTGCTGGGTTCACTAGGGGAGACCTGGAATTTCTGTTTCCCAGAAGGGGGCTTTCTTGATATTTTCTCCTAACCCTGTGATGGTCCTTAGGTCTGAGAACTCGACAGGATGTTCGTTTATTCCACAAACATCTTAGCACTGCCTGTGTATCCAGGCATGTGCTGGTGTTACTTTGGTGGACGAGACACACACCTTGCCCTCAAGGAGTTTACAGTCTAGTCAGGGGCACTGAACATGACACCCGCAGTGGATTGTTTTTTTGCCATTTTATTTGAGATGTAATACCACATTTAGTAATCCTTCCACTGATGCTCTGGTTTAAGCAGGTACTCTCAAGTTAAGGCAAAGGGGCATAGTGGGAGGAAGACTTGTGGAAAGATAAGGACACACAGACATTAAGAGATTAACTGATTCCATTAGTCCTGTTACTCAACCTTGCTGAGCTCTAGTTTCCCCCTGGGTAAAATGGGTTTATAATATGGACTTTGAAGAGCCATTGTAAAGATTAAATGAGCTAATGCATGTAAAATACCAAGCATCATGTTCA
Organism: Myrmecophaga tridactyla; assembly: GCA_004026745.1. Taxonomy (NCBI): domain Eukaryota; kingdom Metazoa; phylum Chordata; class Mammalia; order Pilosa; family Myrmecophagidae; genus Myrmecophaga; species Myrmecophaga tridactyla. Next base: position 18,414 of record PVIY010039109.1, read on the forward strand.
GAAAAAGTACTCAATAACTGTAAGCAATGCTGTAATAATGATGGAAGTTAATAAAGAACAATGTTTTCGTGGTAGAAATAAAATAGAGACTGCAGAGAGAAAAGGATTCAATCACTAAAGCTGTTTCCTCTGCAATAGTCATCCCTTAAAAATGTGTATTTGGATGCAATTTCCAGCCCTCTTTTAAATACTTAAGAGTCAGCCTTGTTAAATGTTTGTATAAAAGTTGGGATCCAGATGAAGGGGAGCTGGTTTAAACAAGCCCAAATGCTTTTCCTTTTTCCCCATCTTTTTTATTTTAAACTTTTTATTTTGAAATAATTTTTAAAATAATACAAACCCCATACGAAGAACTCCAACATCTCCCATCCCCCAAATACCCAAATCTAACCATTTTAATGTTTTGCCCCCTTTGCTGTATCATTTTATATCTATTTGTCCATCCATCCATCTATCTGTCTATCTACCTACCTATCACCTGAACATCTGCAAGCAGGCTGCACATATCATACTCCTTGAATACACAGTACTTCCACGTACATTATTATTACATACAAGGATATTCACGTATGTAATCACTTTCACTTTAAGTGCAGTTATCTAGTTCAAGAACTTTAACATTGATATAAAGCTTACATTTTATTTTCCAACTTTTCTTACTCCCCATAATGTCCTTTTGAGCCTTTTTCCTCACTATTACATCCCATCCACTATCATGTGCTACATTTAATTTTCCTTCTCTCTTTAGTTTTTCTTTTTTTAAAATAGTGGAAACATATATACGACATGAATCTCCCTATCCCACACCCTCCTGAGCATCGCATTCAGCAGGATGAATCACATCCCCAGTGTTGCAGTCCCCTCACCACCATCTGTTACTAGAACTTTCCCTTCACCCCAGAAGAAAACGTACACTCATTTTGCTTTAATTTCCCATCACCCCTGCCTGCCCCTATCTCTGGTAACCTGTACTCTACTTTCTGTTTCTATGATTCTGCATAGTATCGGATATTTTCTTTGTAGTTACCTTGGGACTTAAATTTAACACCCTAAATCCATAACAGTCTTGTTTTCTTGGATATCAACTTAACGACTTCAATAGCACACATAAACTATGTTTCCATACCCCTCTATCCTCCTACTTTAATGCGGTTCTTGCCACAAATTATGTTTTCATACATTATGAGTCCCAAACCACTGATTTATCATTGCATTTTATGTGTTTGCCCTTTAGATCCTGTAAGAAGTAAAAATACAATAATGCTGGTATTTATATTTACCCATGTCATTATCTTTGCTGGAGATATTTATTTTTTCATGTGGCTGCAATCATTTGTCTAGTGTCTCTTTTTTTTTTTTAATTTGCATATGGGCAGGAGGCACCAGGGATCGAACTCCAGACCTCCAGCACGGCAGGTCGGAGCTCTGCCTGCTGAGCCAGGGCAGCCGCCCTAGTGTCTCTTTCTTTCAACCTGCAGAACTTCCTTCAGCATGTATTGTAGGGCCAGCATAGTGGTGACTTTATCTAGGAATGTTCTGATTCCCCGTGTGTGTGTGCTATATGGCGGGGGACACATTTTATTCTTTTTCCATGTGAGTATCCCCTTATTGCAGCACCATTTGTTGAATTTTTTGTTTGTTTTTTCTTTCTTTCTTTGCATGTTTGTTTTTGGGAAGTGTATGGGCTAGGAATCGAACCCAGGTCTCCTGCATGGTAGGCAAGAATTCTACCTCTAAACTACTCTTGTACCGCCCTTCCCCTAATTTTTATTTTCCATGTGGTAGGCACCAGAAATTGAACCCGGGTCTCGGGCATGGCAGGTGAGAACTCTGCCACTGAGCCACCGTCACACCACCCCTTCCCCTAATTTTTGAAAGACAGTTTTGCTGGATTCAGAATTCGTGGTCAGCATTTTTTTTTTTTTTTTTTTTTTGCTTTCAGAACTTCAAATGTGTCTTCCCACTGCTTTCTTGCCTCCGTGGTTTCTGATAAGAATTCAGCAGTTAATCGTACTGAGGATCCCTTGTATGTGACATGTTGCTTCCCTTTTGCAGCTTTCAGATATTTCTTTCTTTCTTTTCTTTGTTTAATATGGGCAGCCACTGGGAATCGAACCCAGGTGTCAGGCATGGCAGCAAGAACTCTGCCACTGAGCCACCATCGCACCGCCCTCAAAGATCTTTGGCATTTAACAGTTTGTTTATAATGTGATGTGGTGGAGATCTGTTTTTGTTTATCCTGTTTGGAGTTTGTTGAGCATCTTGATGTATATATTCTTGTCTTTTCATTAAATTTGGGACATTTTCAGCCATTATTTCTTTGAATAGTCTCTTCGCCCATTTCTCACTTTTTCTTCTGGTATTCCCATAATGCGTACATCGGTATGCTTGATGTTGTCCCACGGGTTTCTCCAGCTCTGTTTACTTTACTTCATTCTTTCCTCTTTCTGCTTCTCAGACTGGATTATTTCAATTGTTTTATCTTCAAGTTCACAAATTCTTTCTTTTTCCAACTCCAGTCTCTTCCACTCTATTTCCTTTCCATAATTCTAATTTCTCTAGTGGTATTCCTTTCGTGTTCATCTATTCTTTTCCTGATTTCCCTTAGTTCTTTGCCCTTGTTTTCCTTTAGCTCTTTGAGTGTATTTTGGACCATTGTTTTTTTTTTTTTTTTTTGCATGGGCAGGCACCGGGAATTGAACCCAGGTTTCCAGCATGGCAGGCGACAACTGCCTGCTGAGCCAGTGTGGCCTGCCCAGGACCATTGTTTTAAAGGCTTTATCTGGCATGTCCCAGATCTGGTCCTCCTCATTGTTGGTTTCTCGAGCTTTATTCTTCTCCTTGACCTAACCATCATGTGTTGTTTCTTTGTATGTTTTGGAACCTTTCGTTAAAACTTGACATTTTGATATTTTAGTGTGTTATTGCTGGGATTTAGACACTGAGGCATCTATTTCTAAGCTTATATCCAGTTAGTGTTATAGCACAACTTTCCTTGAATGCCAGCTACACAAGACAGAAGGAAAAAAGAAAACACTTTCCCAGTTTTTGCAGATTGACCTGTGCAATGCTCTCCTTCAGGGCATACCCATAGAATGAGTAGAGAATAGCTCCAGGCTAAAGTGTATGGCCTCCTTGATTCTTTCTGTTTGTGAACTTGTCTTGGGCACGTGTGTGTGGCCCTAGAATTCCTCCATTGACACTGATATGAATGTCCCCTCTTCTTTAGGCAACAGCTCCTCGTGGGCCTGGGCACTGCACTGTACAGACAGCTACCCCTTGCCTCAGGCAGCACAACCTGATTATTCTCCTACAGCATTCTGTAGGAAAGCTCAGTGAGCTGCCTCCTACACTCAGGTAAATTCTGGAACAGCAAGTCCCTCAGGCCACCACCAGTCAGATTTGGCCAGACGTACGTGCTCCCAGTACGTGCACTAAGGTTTCTCTGCTCACTCTGGAACCGGGACCAGGGTTCTGCACTGGGAGCATGGCCAGCTCCATCTTCAGCCAATGAGGGGTTGCAGAGGGGCCAGTCAGGAAGCCATGAAGCCTACCTCTTTTAAATGACATTTTTCTTCGTTTGGCACTTATCTTGTTACTACAGTGCTTCAACTGTTCTCTGGAGCTTTTAGAAAGATGTTTCTGCCACTTCTTCCTGGGTGTTCAAAGCTTCTGTGGGGGGATGGAACCCTAAAGTGTCTCACTTTGCCACCTTGATCAGAGCTGATTTCCTTTTTCCTTTTATTCTTGTTCTTTCCTTCCCCGAGGTCCTGAACAATAAACCTCCTTTAGAGAATGAGTATTTGTCCAAATCCTTGTTTCTCTTGAAGATATTTCAGAAGGACAATGGATAATATCTTATCCTTTTGAGAAATTTTTACTCTCTAGAACTATTGGAACAAAGATGTCATTACTAAAATAAATTCTTGACCTCTGATAGGATTATAATTTTTGTTATAAGAGCACCGTTCACAATGGTTTTATGAGAATGTAATATCATTACCATATAGACTACACTATCAAAGAGCTCAATTCTGACAATCAGCATTCTTTGGTGGCAAGCAACAGAATCAACCCTGACTCACTTAAGCCAAAGAATTTATTCGAAGGCTATGTGGTACTCAGAGATCCAAAGGAAAAGTTGAAGAACCATGCCTCAGAAAGCTTAGGAACCAGAACTACTCAGAGCACAGGAACTAACCAACAGACGAATCAGCTCTATTTTTGGCCTTTGCCTCACTCAACTCAGGATTTAAATTCCCAGGAGAGAAAATGTCCTAGTTGGACAAACTTGGGTCTTGGGCCCACCAGGCAGCCAGGGGGCAGCAGAGCGCCTTGACTGACCGTCCTTACAGGCCCACCTGTGCTAGGAGAAGGGTGTTCCCAGGGAAACTGAGGCACTACCGCCAGAAGAAGGGGGGCTAGATTCTGGAAAGGCAACACTACGGAGAGCCTCTAAAGCAGAGACATTGGGGGCGGGGAATCATCAAATTTAATGGAGAAACTGAGGCCCTGAATGAAAGTGGTTTGCTCAAAGGGTCATGGTTAGTGGTAGAAATGAAACTTTCGGACTCCTACAAGCCAAATGGGAATTTCTCCTTATTCTATCTAACTTGCTACACAGTGGTTTTGGAACCAGGCAGTGCATCAGGATTACCGGTGGAGCGTGTTCAAAAAAGAGGAGCTGGGTTTGACATCAAGGTAGGGCATCTGTATTTTTAATACATTTCTCAGCTGATTCTCTTCACAGCTGACGTTGAGACCCCACAACAATGAATTTCCATAGGATCTAATACAGAAAGGAAACATTGTAGGACTAAAAATGGGATAAGGTGATTTCAGGGAAAAAGATTTGGGTTTGGTGGGAAACGTTTTTCAGGTGAAAACTCAAAAGCATTGTTAGCTCTCTTCATGTTTGAAATTTGAAGGAATATGAGGTCAGGAAGAAC
>PVIY010039110.1:0-23354 GCA_004026745.1 Myrmecophaga tridactyla
TTTCTTGATGATGATTGAACAATGATATAGCTTTCACAATGAGACTCTGTGAATGTGAAAACCTTGTGTCTGATGCTCCTTTTAGCTACTATATCAACAGAAGAGTAGAACATATGGAATAAAAATAAATAATAGGGGGAACAAATGTTAAAATAAATTCAGCTTGAAATGCTAGTGGTAAATGAAAGTGAGGGGTAAGAGGTATGGTATATATAATCTTTTTTTCTCTATTATCATTTTATTTCTTTTTCTGTTGTCTTTTTATTTCTTTTTCTAAATCGATGCAAATGTTCTAAGAAATGATGAATATGCAACTATGTGATAATATTAAGAATTACTGATTGTCTATGTAGAATGGAATGATATCTTAATGTTTTGTTTGTTAATTTTTTTAATTAATAAAAAAAGTTAAAAAAAAATTCCTCTTTTTAAAAGCCATTCTGTTTCTGGTAAATCACATTCTGCAGTCTGCAAACTATAACACTGGGGTTTCAAAGAAAGAAAGAGTTTATTGCTAAGCATGAAGCAGAAGATCAGATAGCCTAACAGCCAAAAAATCTGTCTCACTGAACTGCAGTAACTCTGTTGTTTTATAGTATCAAAAGATGGTATTAAGCAGATAATCAACAAGTATTGGCAAAGTCCATTGAGGGATGGGAGGAAAAAATATGGAACTATTAAATTTTATCACCAGGGAAGCCCTTAATACTGTGTCAAACATTAAGGACACCCAAGTCAATAGGCCAAGCCCTTGATCTTGAGGCTTGCTCTTGTGAAGCTTATATATGTAGCAGAGAAGCTTAGCCTACCTATAGGCATGCCTAAGAGTTACTTCTGGAGGACCTGTTTTGTTGCTCAGATGTAGCCTCACTCTCTCTAAGCCCAACTCTGCAAGTGAAATCATTGCCCTCCCCACTACATGGAACATGACATCCCATGGTGAAAGTCTCCCGGGTGGCGTGGGAGATGACCCCCAGGGATGAGTCTGGCTTTGGCACCGTGAGATCAACAATGCCATCCTGTCCAAAAGAGGGGAAAAGAAGTATAATAAGTTATCAGTGGCTGGGAGAGTTCAAATAGAGTTGAGAGGCTGCACTGGTTATGCAAGCTTCATAAGATAGGTAGACATTGCTACCTATCAAAACTTCCCAAACTACAACCAAAACCATTCCAGCCAATCCTAAAGAATACCTAGGGCAATATATAAGATTCCACAAAGGTTCCATTCACTAGGGTAACCTTCCAGAAACCTACAACCTCCAGATGGATTCTTAGACCAGATAAATCCTGCACCTGGCAGGCCAGCCTCTCCTGAACATCAGCTACCTCCATCTCCCTACCCCATATTATTATTTTTTAATTTTTAATTAATTTTTAAATTAAAAAAAAATGACAAGAAACATAAATATTCATAACATATGATCATTCCATTCTACATATATAATCAGTAATTCACAATATCATCACATAGTTGCATATTCATCATCATGATCATTTCTTAGAACATTTGCATCCATTCAGAAAAAGAAATAAAAAGACAATAGAAAAAAATTCATACATACCATACCCCTTACCCCTCCCTTTCATTGATCACTAGCATTTCAATCTACTAAATTTAATTTAACATTTGTTTCCCCTATTATTTATTTACTTTTTTTTGCATTTTTAAATTAATTTTTCAAGTTTTTAAAAGATACAATAAACAAATGCAAACATTCTTAACTTATGATCATTCCGTTCTACATATATAATCAGTAATTCACAGTATTATCACATAGTTGCATATTCATCATCATGATCATTTCTTAGAACATTTGCATCCACTCAGAAAAAGAAATAAAAAGACAACAGAAAAAATTCATACATACCATACCCCTTACCCCTCCCTTTCATTGATCACTAGCATTTCAATCTACTAAATTTATTTTAACATTTGTTCCCCCTATTATTTATTTTTATTCCACATGTTTTACTCGTCTGTTGATAAGGTAGATAAAAGGAGCATCAGACACAAGGTTTTCACAATCACACAGTCACACTGTGAAAGCTATATCATTATACAATCATCTTCAAGAAACATGGTTACTGTAACACAGCTCTACATTTTCAGGCAGTTCCCTCCAGCTTCTCCATTACATCTTGACTAACAAGGTGATATCTATTTAATGCGTAAGAATAACCTCCAGGATAACCTCTCGACTCCGTTTGGAATTTCTTAGTCATTGACACTTTATTTTGTCTCATTTCACCCTTCCCCCTTTTGGTCCCTACCCCTATTATTGACAGCCCCTTCCAACATGAAAAAGTTAGAGTGAGCATAGCCCAAATACCCCCAAAAAGTGGGACAGAAAGATCAAAGATGATGGTGGAGTTATACAGAGAAGGTAGGGTTTAACAAATGAGTATGATTGCTAAATCATTAAACTGATATTTCATTTAGCCCCCAGTATCTTAGAGAAGCTAGAAGTAAAAACCTAAAATTGTGGAATTGTAACCCATACCAAACTCTGAAATCTGTCCTACAACTAATGTTGCACTGGGCTTTGAAATTTATTGCTTCTTTTGTATATATCTTATTTTTCACAAAAAAAGAAAAAAAAAGTGATTGTGATGATGATAAAATATTTATTCCTTCCAGTGTCCAATGTTCTGGAGCAGCTAGAAGGAAAAAATCTGAGATAATGGTATGGTAGCCATGACAAACTCTGGGATCTGTCCTGTAACTACTTGGTAAAGAGTGTTTTGAAAGCTATTGCTATCTTATTTCTTTGCTTTGGATATATTTTATATATGTTATATTATACAATAAAAAAGTCTTAAAAGATGGGCAGATTTTAGGATGATGAGTGCAATGGCTCAAGATGACAAAGTTAGAGATGATCTAATTCTTAAATATGCACAAATTGATGACATGCTTAGTCACAGAGTATATGTAAGAAAATGATGGCCCTAAGATGATGAATGGGCAGGGTTTTTAATATTATAATGAGGTTATGTCAATTATAAATTGAAGTTTAAGCTACTCTGCATGTCAGGTGACCAAATTTTTGTCAGAACCAACTCCGCCTAGAAAGATAGTTTAGGAACTGGGGTGAGCCAATTCTGGGTTGACTCAAGGTTCTTCATTAATAAACGTCAGGGGCTACAAGTAGGGGTCAGTCACAAGGTTTTTTAACAATTATAAGATAAAGGCTATGTAGTTACACAATCATTATCAAAGATCAGGGCAGCTGATTACAATTCAGTAATTTCAGGCATTTCCCTCTGGCTATTTTAATATCCTAGAAAGTAAAAGAAATATCTATATAATGATTAAATAATCAAAATAATTTGTTGAATACTAACTTCTTGGTTACACTTCTTACAGGTACTACAATGAAAACGCACAAAAACTGAAAATGCACTAAAATGATAAATCTATGCTTCTGGACATGTAATGTATAAAGATATAACATCCAAAAAGCAGGGAGACGGGGGTATAGGAGCGATGTTTGTGTTTGCTAATGAAGTTAAATCAAAAGTGATTGTTATAGATTTAGGACATTAAATTTCAGTCCCATGTCAGGAATGGACATTTACACACTGGTATTTACGGCAGCAGTGTGCCTGATCCACAATGGATGGGGGTGGCCTAAGGGTACAAGGGACTGAGGAATGGAAAGGGAAACTACGATGTATACAAACAATGTACTACTGAGAGGATGCAAGAAGGAATGAAGTTGTGAGGCATGCAACTACGTGAATGAAACTTAAGAACAGTATGTTTAATGAAATGTCAGGAACAAAAAGACAAATATTATCATGCCTCAATCATGTGGACTAACTATAATATAAAAATTCGGTGAACTAAAGTTGAGAATATGGGTTAACAGGGTGGGGCCTATTGTAAAGGGTCCTAGACTGAAAGCTCTTACGGCAGTCACATATATTCAGGAAGGATAACTGTTAATTTTAAATTCTAAGATAATGAGCTTTTTGTACATAATCTGGCAATTCCCATAAACTTTGGGTATTTATGTGACACTTGAGACTCAGAAGTAGAGCTCTGAAGTTATGAAAGCCAGCAGTACCCCACACAGGAACTGTTTAAAAAGTTGAAAAAGTGATGAGACTTTGAATAGAGACATGAATGAAGATGATCTGGAGAGGACTAAGATATATCAGAATATAGGGTAAAGGTTGATATAGTCCATATTTTAAAACTTCAACTTCTGTGAGACCAAAGGGAGAGATGTTTATTTGGTGCAAAATTTATATTTTGGGTACTGCGTTTCCTAATTTAACTTGAATGGTCAATTTAGTTGAACACCATAAGCACATGGAATCTTGAATAGGACATTAGATTTTGCTGGTTTGTCCAGGTTAGTGTGATGCCTCTATATATCCTAGAGTAATTTGGGTAGTGAATAAAGAAGTATTTGCAAAGTCCCCTTGGGAAAATGGGGAGAGAGGAGGAAATATTCAACTTCCCCATTTCAAGAACTTCTGATATTCTCACAAGTACCGGGGACAACCAAATCAATAGGCAAGGCTCTCAATTTTGAGGGTCTCCCCTATGAAACTTATTCCTGCAAAGGATAGGCTAAGACTACTTAAAATAAGGCCTAAGAGTCACTGCCAGAGAACCTCTTTTGTTTCTCAGATGTGGCCTCTCTCTCTAAGCCAACTCAGCAGGTGAACTCACTGTCCTCCTTCCTGGGAGGGACATTATTCCCAGGGGTATAAATCTCCCTGGCAACGTGAGACAGAAATCCCAGGATGAGCCGGGACCCAGCATCAAAGGGACTGAGAAAGCCTTTTTGACCAAAAGGAAGAAGAGAGAAATGAGACAAAGTAAAGTTTCAGTGGCTGAGAGATTTCAAACAGGGTCAAGAGGTTTTCGTGGAGGTTATTCTCATGCATATAGCTATCCCTTTTAAGTTTATGGTGTACTGGAGTGGCTGGAGGGAAGTACTTGAAACTGTTGAGCTGTATTCCAGTAGCCCTGATTCTGGAAGAAAACTGTATAAAGATATAACTTTTACAATGTGACTGTGTGATTGTGAAAACCTTGTATCTGATGCTCCTTTTATCCAGGGTATTTACAGATGAGTAAAAAAAATGTGGATAAAAAATTATAGTTGAGGGGACACAGGGTAAAATAAATTGGGTAGATGGTTATATTAGTGGTCAATGAGAGGGAGGGGTAATGTGTATGGTATGTATGAGGTTATGTATGAATTTTTTCTTTTTTCTTATTTCTTTTTCTGGAGTGATGCAAATGTTCTAAAAAATGATCATGGTGAGGAATACAAAATTGTAAGCCACGGATTGAACACCATGTATGGAATGTATGTGCGTGAAGGTTTCTCAGTAAAAATATTTTTTTTTTAATTTAAGCCCTATGATAATTACAAAGAAAATATCTGAAAAACATCTACAAAAGGAAGTAAAGAGGGAAGTCAAAATAGTTCACTGCAAAAAATCAAATAAATATGAAAGCGGACACAAATAGAAGATTTGAGGGACATAAACGGTTTAACTTACAAAGACAAAACAGCAAAATGGTAAGAGAAAGCTCTGCATTATCAGTAGTTACTTTAAATGTAGATAGTTTAACTTTCCAGTCAAAAGGCAGAGGTTGGCAGGATAGTTAAAAAAGCATGACCCAACTATATGTTATTTTCAAGTGATTTACCTTAAATTCAAAGACATGAGTAAGTCCAAATGAAAGACTGGTAAAAATATACTATGCAAATAGTAACCAAAAGAAAGCTGGGGAATCTATACTAATATCAGATAAAACAGACTTTAAGTCAAAAACTTACAAGAGACAAAGAAGGTCACTACACACTGATAGAGGTGTCAATTCAACAAGAAGACAACAAATATACATATCTGATGGCAGCAACTGAAAACATATGAAACAAATATTGACTGATTTGAAGGGAAGAAATAGACGATTTTACATTAATAGTAAGAGACTTCAATATACGCTTTCAATAATGGTTAACACTGCTTATTAGAAGATTAATAAGGAGAAAGAAGACTTGGATGAAACTATAAACTACACCCAACAAGCATATATAGAACACTTCACCCAAGAGCAGCAGAATACACGTTCTTCCCTGGTCCACATGGATCTTTCTCCAGTATACACTAAATGTTACGTTACAAAACAAGTCCAGCCACAGTGGCTCAGCAGGCAGACTTCCTGCCTGCCATGCCAGAGACTAGGGTTCGATTCCCAGTGCCTGCCCATGCAAAAAAAAAAAAAGGATTCAAAACAAGTCTCTATAAATTAAAAAAATATTAAACTAATATAATGTACTTACTCCAACCACAATGGAATGAAACTAGAAATTAATGAGAGAGAGAAATGGAAAATTCACATATGTGGAAATTAAATAATGCACTCTCAAACAACCAATGGGTCAAGAAGAAATTACAAGGGAAATTAGGAAATATCCTGAGGTAGATAAAAATGAAAACACAACATACCAAGATTTACGGGATGCAGCAAAGGCAGTACAGAAAAGGAAATTTATAGTTTTATAAGGCTACATTTTTTTAAAAAAGAAAGATCTCAAATCAGAGACCTAACTTCACAACCAGAGAATCTAGAAAAGGAACAAACTAAATCCAATGTAAGCAAAAGAAGGAAATAAAGATTAGAACAGAGATAAATGAAACAAAGAATAAAAAAAAGGAGAATCATGAAACCAAAAGTTGGCTCTTCGAAAAAGGTCAATAAAATAAAAAACCGTTAGCTAGAATGACAAAGAAAAAGAGGGAGGATGCAAGTAACTAAAACCAGAAATGAAAAGGGGACAGCACTACCAACTCCACAGAAATAAAAAAGATTATAAGAGGATACAAAGAGCAACTGGACACCAACAAATTAGACAAGGCAGATGAAATGCGCAAACTGCTAGAAACACACAAACTACCTACATTGACTCAAGAAGAAATAAAAGATATCAACAGACCAATAACAATTAAAGAGACTGAATGAGCAATGAAAACCTCCCAACAAAAGAAAACAGATGGTTTCACTGATGGATTTTACCAAACATTCCAAGAAGTATTAACATCAATTCTGCTCAAAGTCTTCCAAAAAATTTAAGAGGGAACAGTACCTAACTCATTCTACAAGGCCCACATCATTCTAATACCAAAGTCAGATAAAGATACCATAAGAAAAAAATTACAAACTAATAACCATTATGAATACAGATGCAAATATCCTCAACAAAACACTAGCAAACCCAATCCAACAGCACATCAAAAGAATTACACACCATGATCAAGTGGGATTTATTCCAGACATGCAAGCATGGCTCAACATAATAAAATCAATATAGTACACCACAGTAACAGAGCAAAGGGGAAAAAGAAACAGGATTATCTCAATTGACACAGAAAAGACATTTGACAAAATCTAGCATCCATTCTTGATAAAAAACAGTAAATAGGAATAAAAGGAAACTTTCTCAACATGATAAAGGGCATATGTAAAAAAACCTCAGCTAACAACATACTCAGTAGTGACAGACTGAAAGCTTTCCCTCTAAGATGAGGAACAAGATAAAAATGCCACATTCACCACTGTTATTCAACACTGTACTGGAGATTTTAACTAAATAAACTAGCTAAGAAAAAGAAATTAAAGGCATTCAAATTGAAAAGGAAGACGTCAAACTTTCCCTATTTGCAGATGGCATGATCCTAGATATACAACATCCTGAAAATCTACAACAAAGCTATTAGAGCTAATAAAAACCAGCAAAGTGGCAGCGTATAAGATCAACACACAAAAATCAACAGTGTTTCTACATACCAGTAATGAATAATATGAAGAAGAAATTAAGAAAAAATTCCATTTACATAGCAACTAAAAGAATCAAATATCTAGGAATAAATTTAACTAAGGATGTAAAGGACTTACACACAGAAACTACACAACATTGCTAAACCAAATCAAAGAAGTGGAAACACATACTATGCTCATGAATTGGAAATACTGTCAAGATGTCAATTCTATTATTTAAGATATGGAGTTGTGAGAAAGGTACTTTGAAAGAAAATTTTGAAAGGCTCCTTGTAGATATTCTTATTCGTTATCAAGATGTAGTAGTGTTTTTCTTGAAATTCCCATGCATAACATCTTTCAGCCTGGAGTCCATGCAAAAATATGAGAAGTGATGTAGCATGAGGTATAGGAAGCAGTGCTTCTCTCTCTTGTGATGACACCTAAGGTTGTCTACAGAAAACAAAAGGACAATCTTCCAGTCCCTTTGAAAGAAAAGGGAGTTTTAATAGGGGAAAATACCAATACGTGGGAATGAACAGTGAAAGAGAACTACTGGCTGCTTAAGAGAGTTGTAAGTCACTGCATTTGAAAAGACCTGATTTGTCATAGAATGAAGTGAAATCCTAAACCCAGCACTGCCTGTTTAGCCCCCTAAATTAATAGAGCCCTCTTGAGACATCCGCTGGTAAAGCCAAGGGAGAAAAAGAAACCCCAGGGCTTGAGCAAGCCCCCTTAGAGAAAAGGAGGGGCAGCCCCCATTACCACATTCAGCCTGGAGCCTCTGCAACATCCCATGTTCCAGCACCAGCACTGACACCTTATCATTTTGATAAGGATCTTGTTTTACTACCAACTTAGTATTTGAAGTAATAGAATAGCCTGTCTATACTGTGATATATTTTGGTTTGGTTTAAAAAATGAAGTTTAATTTTCCCACCCCACCCCCTCAAAAAAAAAATGTCAATTCTACCCAAAGTGATTTACAGATTCGATGCAATCCCAATCAAAATTCCAAAAAGTCTTTTTTGCAGAAATGAAAAAGGAAATCATCAAATTTATATTGAAAGGTAAGAGGTCCCTAACAGCCAAAACCATCTTTAAAAAGAATGAAGTCGAACTTCCAAGAAAATGGCAGAATAGGATGGCCTGAGTTCACCCCTGCTCCACAGAACTAGAGAAGTGATAGAAAAATGACTGATACAGTGGTTCCAAGGTACAAATGACCAGAGAGGGACTTCTACATTACGTAAGGAAGACCTGGATGAGAAAGCAGAGAAGTTACAACTGGGAGAACAGGGTAAGTTTACCTGGTTGTGACCGCACCTGGGGTGGGTGCTTTCACACTCTCAGTGCCATAACATCATGGGAGATCTTTCCTCTCAGCATTGCAGCCAGGAGCTCCCATGGAGAACTTGGAGGTATACCTAAGCACAGAGACCTTACTGCCAGGGCACAATGCCTACCTCCCACCCCTGAGTTAGGCTGCTGTTGGTGACTGATCTGCGCTGAGACTGGGGGACACTCCCTATGTGGGGGAGGCAGATCTGAGCTGATCTGACAGTTGGCCAGCGATAGACTCCTTGGATCCTGTTACCTCTATCCTTTCACTTTGGAGCCCCAGAGTGCTCAAGGCAAACAAGGGCAGAGAGGCGGGAACACAGGAGTGAGCTGTGCCACACCACCAGGTACTCTCTAGCTGGCTGTGGGCAGGGGTAGTTTAAAACTCAGCATACAGCCCAAGGTCATTCCACACAAGAGTCTGGGGACCACCAGACCCATCGTGCCCACAAGTGGATTCTCTGGCGAGGTACACACACACCCTAGGGTTGGTGGCATTCAGTGTATACTGAGACCTGTGGTCTTGACTAGATTTGCACCTGATTAGATCCCTGCCAAGTGGGCCAAATTAGTTGGGGAAAGTAGGGCCTGAGGGGAAGAGGTAGCCCAAGATCATCATGTGTAGGGAAGATGGGGAAAGTACAGTATAGCAAACTGCCTTTCTGCTTAGCTTTAAACAGATCTCCAGTTAGAACTGTATCTCCTGCATGAGGTCCTGGCCTTGGTTTGGTGCACAATTACTGACAAAACTAATGCAAAAGGAGACCTTCAATGCAAACCCAAAAACTACAAAATCTTAGATGAGCAAGGGAAATTTACTTTTAAAATAACCTTATCAAGATAATTAAATGCCTTGAAGGCAGCAGAAAATCACAAAGCACATGAAGATGCAAGAAAATATGGTCCAGCCAAATGACCAAATTGAAACAGTGGAGGAGACACAGAATTTGGAATAACTAATCAAAGATGTCCACACAAATCTCTTAAATAAGTTCAGTGGGTTGGCTAAAGACATAAAAGATATCAAGGAGACACTAGAAGAGCATAAAGAATTTGAAAGAATAAACAAAAAAAATAGCATACCTTGTGGAAACGAAAGATATTATAGATCAAATTAAAAATATGATAGAAATACACAACAGCATATTTGAAGAGGCAGAAGAAAGAATAAGTGAACAAGAAAACAGGACAACTGAATTTGAATGCACAAAAGAACCAACAGCAAAAAGGTGGAAAAATCTGAATTGCATCTCAAGGAAATGATGAATAACATGAAGCACACAAAAATAAGAATCACTGATGTTCTAGTTTGCTGGCTGTCAGAATGCAATATACCAGAAACGGAATGGCTTTTAAAAAGGGGAATTTAATAAGTTGCTAGTTTGCAGTTCTAAGGCTGAGAAAATGTCCCAATTAAAACAAGTCTATAGAAATGTCCAATCTAAGGCATCCAGGGAAAGATATCTTGGTTCAAGAAGGCCGATGAAGCTCGGGGTTTCTTTCTCAAGTGGAAGGGCACATGGCAAAAAAAGCCAGAGTTTCTCTCTCATCTGGAAAGGCACATGGAGAACATGGTCAGGTTCCTCTCTCATTGGGAAGGGCACATAGCAAACACAGCATCATGTGCTAGCTTTTCCTCCTGGCTTCCTGTTTTATGAAGCTCCCTGGGAGGCATTTTCCTTCTTCATCTCCAAAGGTCACTGGCTGGTGTACTCTATGCTTCGTGGTGCTATCGCATTCTCTGTACTCTCTAAATTTCCTTCATTCTCCAAAATGTTTCCTCTTTTATAGGACTACAGAAACTTCTCAAGACCCACCCAAATGGGTGGAGACACGTCGTCACCTAGCCCAGCTTAACAACCACTTTTGATTAAATCACATCATCCAAGGAGATGATCTGATTACAGTTTCAAACATACAATATTGAACAGGGATTATTCTACCTTTATGAAATGGGATTTTGATTAAAACATGGCTTTTCTAGGGGACACACATCCTTTCAAACCAGCACAACTGGTGTCCCAGAAGGAGAAAAGAAAACTTAAGGGCTAGAAAGATTATTTGAGGAAACAATTGGGGAAAGCTTCCCAACCCTTATAAAAGACAAAACTATGCAAATCAAAGAAGCCCAAAGAACTCCAAACAGAATAAATCCAAATAGACCCACTCCAAGACACATACTAATTAGATTGTCAAATGCTGAAGAGAAGCAGAATGTCCTAAAAATAGCGAGAAAAGTGATTCATCACATACAAGGGAAACCACATAAGATTAAGTTCAGACTATTCAATGGGCACCATAGAGGCAAGAAGGCAGTGATATATCTAAGATTCTAAAAGCGAAAATTTCCCAGCCAAAAATTCTTCATCTAACAAAGTTGTTATTCAAAAATGAGGGAAGAGATTAAAATTTTCACAGACAAACAAATGCTGAGAGAATTTGTTAACAAGAGACCGATGCAAGAAATACTAAAGGGAGTTCTGTAGGCTGAAAAAAAAATAAAATAAAATAAACAAACAAAAAAGGAGAGGGTGGTCTGGAGGAGGGCACGGAGTTGAAGAATATTAGTAAAGGTAATTAAAAGGATAAAAAAAGGAGAGGGAAAAATACATATATAGATCTGACAAATAACAACCAAAGGATTAGGCAACAGATTTAAGAACTGCTTTTACAGTAATAACTTTGAACGTTACTGGAATAAACTCACCAGTTATAAGATACAGACTGACAGAATGGATTAAAAAATATGACCCATCTATATGCCGTTTACAAGGGAGTCGTATTAGACCCAAGGATACAGATTGGAAATGAAAGGATGGAAAAAGATATTCTACGCAAGCTGTAACCAAAAGACAGCAGGAAAGCTACACTAATATCAGACAAAATAGACTTTAAATGCAAAGATGTTATAAGAGACAAGGATGCTACATATTAATAAAAGGGCCAATTCCCCAAGAAGAATTAACAATCATAAATGCTTATTCCCCAATCAAGGCGCTCCAAAGTACAAGAGGCAAACATTGACAAAACTGAAGGAGCAACAGAGGTTTCAACAATTAATAATGGGGGACTTCAATACACCACTCTCTTCCACAGACAGAACAACCAGGCAGAGGATCAATAAGGAAACAGAGAACCTAAACAATGTGATAAAAGAATTAGACCTAACAGACATCTATAGATCAAACACCAGGACATACCTTCTTCCCTAGTGCTCATGGAAAGTTCTCTAGTATAGATCATATGCTGGGGCATAAAACAGTTCTTAACAAATTTGAAAAGACTGAAATTATTCAAAGCACTTTCTGTGACCATATGGAATAAAGCTGGACATCGATAACTACCGAAGAACCAGAACTTTTACCAATATATGGAGATTAAATAACTTACTCTTTAACATAATCAGTGGGTCAAAGAAGAAATTCCAAGAGAAATCAGTAAATATCTGGGGATGATTGAAAATGAGACTACAACATATCAAAACTTACAGGATGTGGCAAAGGCTGTGCTGAAAGGGAAATTAATTGCCCTAAATACCTACATCAAAAAAGAAGAAAGATGAAATTTTGAGAACATTCACAGTTTTAACAGCCAATCAAATGGTAATTAAATTAGTTTTAAATACTTAGAATTTAAGAACTTTGCTATCCGAATATGTAGATTTTTTCCTTGTTGCCTTAATTTATTAAATTTGTGCAAAAACAGGCTTTACAATGATTATATGGATACTTTATTTACATGCCTTTGGTTAGCTAACTATGATATCCATTTTTGGTGGTTCTAAGTGTGTATTGCTTGTTTTCTTTAATAAAAAATATATTTAAAAAAAAGAAGAAAGAGCAAACGAAGGACTTAACTGCTCACGTGGAAGAACTAGAGAAAGAAGAGCAAACTAACCCGAAAGTAAACAGAAGAAGTGAAATAACAAAGATTAAAGCACTAATGAACTGGAGAACAAAAGAACAATAGAAAGAATCAATAAAATAAAAAGTTGGTTCTTTGAGAAAATCAATAAAATCGATGGACCCCTAGCTAGGCTGACAAAGCAAAACAGAGAGAGGATGCAAATAAATAAAATCAGAAATGAGAAGGGGGTCATAAGAGGATACTATGGACAACTATAGGCCAACAAACTAGACAACTTTGATGAAATGGACAAATGCCCGGAAATACACAAACAAGCTACATTGACTTGAGAAAAAATAGACAATCTCAACAAACCAATCACAAGTAAAGAGAGATATAATCTGTCATAAAAAAATCTTCCTACAAAGAAAAACCCAGAGCCAGATGGCTTCACAGGCGAATTTTATCAAACATTCCAAAAAGAACTAGCATCATTCCTGATCAAACTCTTCCAAAAAACTAGCAAAAAAGGAACACTACCTAACTCATTTTATGAAGCTAATATCACTCTAATTCCAAAACTGGAAAAAGATACAAGAAAGGAAAACTACAGGCCGATTTCCCTAATGAATATAGATGCAAAATCCTCAACAAAATACTTGCAAATCTAATCCCACAGCACATTAAAAGAATTATACACCATGACCAAGTGGGCTTTATTCCAGGCATGCAAGGGTGGTTCAACATAAGAAAATCAATCAGTGTAATACAACCTATTAACAAGTCGAAAGGGAAAAATCACAAGATTATCTTGGAAACAGACCCCCAGATCTATGTTCAATCGATCTTCCTCAAGGCCCCTGCTATTGGTTTGGTTCTGGCATCAACTTGGCCAGGTGATGGTGCCCAGTTGTCCGGTCAGGAAAGCATTGGCCTAATCGTTACTGCAAGGATATTTTGTGGCTGGATGATAAACCAGAAGGCTGGTTTATTAAATCATCCGTCAGCTGACTGAAGGTGTGGCTGATTACATCTACAATCAACTAAGGTGGTGCCCCATCACACCCCATCCCCACAATGAGATAATCCAATCAGTTAGACTCGATTCAATCAGTTGAATCCTTTTAAAGTGAAGAGGGAATTTTCACTGCTTCTTCAGCCAGCGAGCCTCTCTTGTGGATTTCGTCAAAACCCTTCACTTGAGTTGCCAGCTTTACAGCCTGCCCTCCAGATTTTGGACTCTTATATTCTCACGGCTGTGTGAGATACTTTTATAAATCTCATATTTACAGCTCTCTCCTGTTGGTTGTTTCTCTAGAGAACCCTGACTAACACAGCCCCCAAATCCACTGAACTGGAACAGAATAGTGTTTTCAGTAGATGGCGCTGGGAGAACTGGATATCCATAGCCAAAGGAATGAAAAAGGACTCCTACCTCACACTTTATACAAAAATTAACTCAAAGTGGATCAAAGACCTAAATATAAGATCCAGTACCACAAAACTTCTATAAGAAAATATGGGGAAACATCTTTAAGACCTAGAAATAGGAGAGCGCGTGTTCTAGTTTGCTAGCTGCCGGAATGCAATATACCAGAAATGGAATGGCTTTTAAAAAAGGGAATTTAATGAGTTGCTAGTTTACATTCTAAGGTCAAGAAAATGTTCCAATTAAAACAAGTCTATAGACATGTCCAATTTAAGGCATCCGGGGAAAGATACCTTGGTTCAAGAAGGCCAATGGCATTCAGCGTTTCTCTTTCAGCTGGAAGGGCACACGGCAAACATGGCGGCGTCTGCTGGCTTTCTCGTGGCTCTACCAAAAGGGACTCTCTTCAAAATGTTTCCTCTTTTAAAGGATTCCAGCAAGCAACTCAACATTCAGTGGGTAGAGACACACCTCCATGGAAATCATCTAATCAAAAGTTACCACCCACAACTGGGTGGGTCATATCTTCATGGAAACAATCAAAATGCTCCCACCCAGCAATACTGAATGAGGATCAAAGGGCATGGCTTTTCTGGGGTCCACCACAGATCATCTTAGACCTTACACCCAAGGCACAAGTAACAAAAGAAAAAATAAATGGGAACTCATCAAAATCAAATGCTTCTTTGCCTCAGAGGACTTTGACAAAAAGGTGAAGAGGCAGCCCAGTCACTGGGAGAAAATATTTGGAACCCACATATATGAGAAGGGTTTGATATTCAGTATATATGAAGAAATCACACTACTTGATAACAAAAGAATAAACAATCCAATTATAAAATGGGAAAAAGCTATGTAGAGGAAATACAAATGGCTAAAAAGCACATGAAAAAATGTTTATTTTCATTAGCTATAAGGGAAATGCAAATTAAAAACACAATGAGATATCATCTCACAGCTATAAGAATGGCTACCATTAAACAAACAGGAACCTACAAATGTTGGATAGGATGTAGAGAAATTGGAACACTTACGCACTGCTGGTGGGAATGTATAATGGTATAGCCACCATGGAAGACAGTTTTACAGTTCATCAGAAAACGAAGTATCAAGTTGCCCTATGATCTGGCAATATCACCACTAGGTACAGATCCAGAAGAGTTGAAAGCAGGGTCACGAACGGACATTTGAACGCAAATGTTCATAATAGCAATATTCACAACTGTCAAAAGATGGAAGTAAGCCAAGTGTTCATCAACAGACAAGTGGAAAACAAAATGTGGTGTGTGCATGTGTGTATACATATATGTATATATTTGATGGAATATTATGCAGCAGTAAGAAGAAATGAGATCCTGAAACATATGACAACATGGATGAACCTTTAGGACATAATGCTGAGCAAAATAAGCCAGACACAAAAATAGATACCGTATGATTTTACTAATTTGAACCGCCTCAAAAATGTAAATTCAGAGACTTAAAATGTAGAATATAGGGGACCCAGAGATAGAAAAGAGCTAGAGAAGGGGGAGCAGTTACCAAATATGTACAGGCTAATTAATGAGATCGAACTTAAAAGTATATGAATGGATAGAGGTGATGATAGTTCATTAGTGGGTTTATGAGGAATAGTGCCACATTAAAGGTGAATAAGACTGAAAGGGGTTATTTAGAGCCATGTACCTCACCAACTGGCACTACAAATATAAATAAATTCTTACATGAACCACTTCAAAAGTATGGCACTTGTACAAAGAGTCAGTAATAAAACTACTTTATTGTGTGCTATCGTCTATATTTAACTGGAATATATCACTAGTACCTCAACAATACCAGGGGTAAATAATGGGGGTGGGGGAGAGGAAAAAGAGTGAAGGGAAGTTTTGGATTTTCTCTTTGGTGTAGGTATGTCTGTTATTTTTCTTTCGAACAATGAAAATTATCTAAACTTGAGAGTGATGATGATTGTACAAAAGTGATACTGTGAAACACTACATTTTGGATAGAATATATGCTGAATGAATATATCTCAATAAAATCTCAGATTCAAAATAAATAAATAGAAAGATTCAAGTGCTAGAGAAAATGCGGATGGAGAAGTATGTCTATTCAAGGATAGCAGAATGGGCCAGACGCTCTGGAGGAAAAGGTGTGGATCCACAGGAGGCTATCAAGGGTCACTATATGATTAGGCAATCCTACTACTGGGCATATACTTGTAAGAACTGAAAGCAGGGCTCAAACAGACATTTGCACACTTACGTTTGTGGCAATATTATTCATGATACCTAATGGATGGAGGTGGCCAAAGGGGACACTGACTGAGAAGGATAAGGGTGAACTGTGATGTATACATATGACGAAACATTGTGCAGCAACTGAAAGGAACAAAGTCATGAGACATGCCATGAGGTGAATCAACCCTGAGGACATTATGCTGAGCAAAATAAGTCAGAAACAAATGAACAAATATTGTATAATCTCTTAGAAAATATTTATGAGGAAAATTGGGGCCTAGATTGTAACCTTTTTCAGCAGTTACATTTATTCCTCAGCTTTAAGTGTTATTTCTAAATTCTGAGATGCTGTGCTATATTTGTAGAACCTGGTATTTCTTTGGAACTTTGGGTACCTGGGTAGCAAAAGACACAGAGTTTTGTAGCTCTGAAAAGTCAAAATTCCTACATTGAGCAACTATTATAGAGGCTAAAAAAGAGATCGGGCTTCAATTAGAGGTAAGAACGAAGCCAATCTGGTTGGGACTAAGGTAATTCAGAATACAGGATACAGGGTAATACTGTCTGTGTTTTAGAACTTCACCTGCTGTATGACACCGAAGAAGAGAGGTTTATTTTGTCCAAACCTAAATTTTATGTACCACACAATCTAGTTTAACCTGTCTGGCCATTTCAGTTAAGTAACTTAAACACATGGAGCCTAGAATTGAGAATGAGGTCTCACAATGTAATACCTGAATACATACATTCCAGAGTATGTTGAGCCAATAATTAAAAAGTACTGGCAGACTTCCAGGAAAATGGTGGAATGGAGTGAATCCTGCTCCATGGAACAAGAGAGGGGACAGGGTGAGAATGACCGGAACTGAGGTCATGGGGTGTGAGTAATCAAACAGGGTCTCTAGGGAGTTTGGGGGTGGGGAGCAGAAGGGGAATCAGGAGGGGAGAAAGGGATGGGTGGGCTGACCCACTGGAGGTGGGCTGTGGCATGAGAACAGGTGTACCTGGAAGGAACTGATCATCCCTCAGTTCCAGCTGCCCCAACTGCTGGCTGGGGAAACCTCGCTGCACCGGCCTGTAGCTGACAGTGCCCCGGGGGAGCCCAGAGATGGACCAATCATCCAAGGTGGAGGGTGGGTCAGACTCCTGGGCGCTGGGATCAATCACCCGCCTGGAGTGCTGGGAATAGCCGGCACCACAGGCATGGTGTCTGGTGGACCCACTGGGTGCTGGATGCTGGTCAGCTCCTGAGTCCCTGGCAGGACCAGTGTAGCCCATGTCCAGAGCCTCAGGTGTTCCCCCTGCTGGTGAGAAGCGGTAAGTGCAAGCTGGATGCTACAGAGGCGGAGGGGGGTATCGAGGGGAGGGGGTGCCTCGGGATCGCCACCTGCTGGGGAGAAGGGGTAAGTGCAGGCAGGCTTCCTATCTGCCTAGTTTTTAGTTATTTGTTTTCCTAATAGCCTTTTTTCTCCTCACCCCCCCCTTTTTATTGTGAAATATAACACATATACAAAAAGCAATAAATTTCCAAGTACATTTTAAATGAAATATCAATATTCAGCAGTCATATTCATTTATTAAATTTTCTCTTATACTCCTCTCTTTTCTTTTTTTGTGAAAAATAACATATATACAAAAAAGCAATGAATTTCAAAGCACATCACAACAATTAGTTTTAGAACAGATTTCAGAGTTTGGTATGGTTTACAATTCACAATTTCAGGTTTTTAGTTCTAGCTGTTCAACGGTATTGGAGACTAAAAGTATCAATATAATGATTCAGCATTCATACTCATTTATTAAACCTTCTCAGTATAATTCCACCAACACCTTTGATCTTTCTCCCACTCTTTTTCAATATATTTTTTATTAGTAGCATAAGTGTTTTTTCATTACTTTTTATCTTTGTAAATATTTTACATTTTCTTATTTTCCTGATTTTATATATTATTGTGTTTAGTGACTTGGTTTATTAAAAATTTTTACACACAGCTATTCAGAGTCATCTTTGCACACAAAATGAACATTACATGTATCCTATTTATACTTAGGGGAATATACGGATCATTGCCTTGGAAAATCAACAAGTGGTTACAGGACAGATCCTAGAGTCTGTCATAGGCTACCATACAATCCTCTCATATTTCTCCTTCTAGCAGCTCTAGAATATAGGAGGCTAGAGGGCTTAAATATTTTTTTATCATCACAAAAATAATCGACTTTTCTCCCCTTCTTTTTGTGAAAAATAACATATATACAAAAAAGCAATAAATTTCAAAGCACAGCACCACAATTAGTTGTAGAACATATTCCAGAGTTTGACACGGGTTACAATTCCACAATTTTAGGTTTTTACTTTTAGCTGCTCTAAAATATCGAAGACTAAAAGAGATATCAATTTAATGACTCAGCACTCATATTCATTTATTAAATCCTATCTTCTATGTATAACTCCACCCTCACCTTTGATCTTTCCATACCTCTATTAAGGGTTATTTGGGTCATGGTGATTCTAAGTTTTTGATATTGGAGGGGTCTGTCACTAATATGGGGTAGGGAGATGGAACCATCTGATGTTCTGGAGAGGCTGGGCTAGGTTTCAGGACTTATCTGGACAAGGACCCATTTGGAGTTTGTAGGTTTCTGGAAAGTTACTGGAACCCTTGTGGAATCTTGCATATTGCCCTAGGTGCTCTTTAGGATTGGCTGGAATGGTCCTGGTTGGGGGTTGGAAGGTTAAGATAGGCAGCAAGGTCTACCGAAGCTTATGTAAGAGCAACCTCTAGAGTAGCCTCTCAACTCTATTTGAACTCTCTCTGCTACTGCTACTTTATTAATTACACTTCTTTTCCCCCTTTTGGTCAGGATGGAATTGTTGATCCCATGGTGCCAGGTCCAGATTCATCCCTGGGAGTCATCTCCCACGTTGCCAGGGAGACTTTCACCCCTGGGTGTCATGTTCCATATAGCGGGGAGGGCAATGATTTCACTTGCAGAGTTGGGCTTAAAGAGAGACTGAGGCTATATCTGAGCAACAACAGAGGTCCTCCAGAAGTAACTCTTAGGCATGACTATAGGTAGTCTAAGCTACTCCACTACCTACATAAGCTTCACAAAAGTAAGCCTCCTGATTGAGGGCATGGCCTATCGATTTGGGTGTTCTTATATTATTTTTTATTATTCAATTTAGTTTCATTTCTCTTATTTCTTAAATTTCCTCTCCTTTGGTGGGGATCAGTCTGAATTTACTCCCAATATATGTTGGATAATTATAAAGGGCATAATATGAAAAACCCATAGCCAGCATCATACTTAATGGTGAGATACTGAAAGCATCCCCCCTATAATCAAGAACAAAACAAGGATGCTCACTGTCACCACTATTATTCAACATTGTTCTACAAGTCCTAGCTAGAGCGATTAGACAGGAGAAAGAAATAAAAGGCATCCAGATAGGAAAGGAAGAAGTAACATTTTCATTATTTGTAGATGACATGATCCTATACTTAGAAAACCCTGAGAAATCTATGACAAAGCAACATAAGCTAATATACAAATTCAGCAAAGTGGCGGGATACAAGATTAATGAACAAAAATCAGTAATATTTCTATACACAAGTAAAGATTTACCTGTGGTGAAAGGAAAAAAATTCCATTCAAAATAGTGACCAGAATTAGGTATTTAGGAATAAGCCTAACCAGGGATGTCAAGGACACAATACACAGAAAATTACAAAAAACTGGGCGGGCCACGGTGGCTCAGCAGGTAAGAATGCTTGCCTGCCATGCCCGAGGACCCGGGTTCGATTCCCGATGTTTGCCCATGATAAAAAAAAAAAAAAAAAATTACAAAAAACTGCTAAAAGAAATTTAAAAATGAACTAAATAGATGGAAACACATTCCATGCTCATGGACAGGAAGGCTGAATGTTGTTAAGATGTCAATTCTACCTAAACTGATTTACAGATTTAATTAATGCAATACCAATCAAAATCCCAATAACTTACTTTCAAGACTTGAAAAAGCTGGTTATCAAATTTATATGGAAAGGAAGGAGACCTCAAATAGCTAAAGATATCCTAAAAAAGAAGAGTGAAGTGGGATGACTATCACCTCCTGATGTTAAAGCTTACTATAAAGCCACAGTGGTCAAAACAGCATGCTACTGGAAGTATCGACCAATGGAACAGAATTGAGAGTGTATAGACAGAACATCAAATTTATGGACACTTGATCTTCAATAAGGCCCCCAAATCAACTGAACTGGGACAGAACAGTCTCTTCAAAACATGGGCATGGGAGAATTGGATATCAATATCCAAAAGAATGAAAGAGGACCCCTACCTTATATCCCACACAAAAATTAATTCAACATAGATTAAAGACCTAAATGTAAGAGCCAGTACCATAAAACTTCCAGAAGAAAATCCAAGGAAACATCTTCGAGATCTAGTAATAGAAGGTAGCTTCTTAAACTTTACAGCTAAAGCACAAGCAGCAAAAGAAAAAATAGACAAAAGGGAACTCCTTAAGATCAACAGCTTCTGTGCTTCAAAAGACGCTGTTAAAAAGGTGAAGAGGCAGCCAATGCGACGGGAGAAAATGTTTGGAAACCATTTACTGGATAAAGGCTTGATATCCTGTGTATGTAAAGAAATTATACAGCTCAACAACAAAAGAACAAAAAACCCAATTATAAAATGGGCACAGGATATGAATAGACACTTTTCTGAAAAGCAAATACAGATGGCTAAAAAAGCACATGAAGAGATGCTTATTTACATTAGCTATAAGGAAAATGCAAATTAAGATAACAATGATACAACCTCACACGTATAAGAATGGCTGTTATTAGACAGCTACAAATGTTGGAGAGGATGTGGAGAAATAGGAATACTTATTCACTGTTGATGGGAATGTATAATGGTGTAGCCACTGTGGAAAACAGTTTGACTATTCCTCAGAAAACTAACTACTGAGCTGCCCTATGACTTAGCAATAGTCAGAATATACCCAGAAGAGCTGAGGGCAGTGACACAAAGAGACACTTGCACACTGATGTTCACAGTGGCACTATTCATAACTGCCAAGAAATAGAAAAAATCCAAGTGCCTGAGCAAATAAACAAAATGTGGCATATACATACAATGGAATATTATGCAGCAGTTAAGACAAAATGATGTCCTGAAACATATGACATGTGGTTGGACCTTGAGGACATAATGCTGAGTGAAATAAGTCAGTCACAAAAGGACACATACTATATGATTTCATTATTAGGAGTCTGGTAAAGGTAATTTCAGAAGTTACACTGTAGAATACAGCAGACTTAGAGGTACACAAAAGCTAGAGGAGGAGGAAAGGCTACCTAAAGAGGTTGAGTTTAAATGAAAGGGAATGGATAGAAGTGATGATAACTAATTAGTGGGTTCATAAGTAATATTGTCATATTGAAGGTAAATATGATTGAAAGGGGATGTATAGTGCCATGTATCCCAGCGATTAGATTATAAGTAAGTTTTCACATGAACTATTTCAATGTTCGATAGTGGACAAAGAATCAATAGCAGAGAGAAATAGGGGAAAACTTAAAATGCACGCTATGGCCAATAGTTAATGGGAAAAATCAACAATACCACAGGCAACTAACTGGGGGGAAGGGATAAGCAATAAGGGGTATTTTTCTCCCATTTTTAATGCAAAATTTCCTTTGCATTTTTATTTATTAGATTAGGAATAAAAGTCAAATGCATGGCAGCCTAAAATCAGCAGTATTATGTAAGGGAACACGACATTGTATAACAGGGAGAGCTGAGGACATAGAAGGTTTGGAAACAGATGGTGCACGTGAAGTCCTGCCAGGAAGCAGAGGACTGCAGGAGACAACTTCAAGTAGACGTAACAATTCCAGGCTCTGAACATGCATTGCCTTAGCTGAGCCCACAACTACCATATAAGCAATGTACAACTTTTTCCTTTTACAAAATGATGAGAATTTGGCCATTACTCTAGAGAAAGAGATGTCTACTAAAAATCTTACTGTACATTATTTCATCCTAAAAAAAAAAAACAAAACGTGGAGTGTTTAGTTTCTGTCTTTGTAGGATACAGGCTAAGACAGAATTACAATAACATGCACATACTACCCATCAGCACGATCAGAAAACAGGCAGACTGTCAGCATACAGACTGTATGAGAACATGTCAATCAGTCAGTATACGGCCAGTGGGCAGGCAGACCCTGCTAGAATCTGTCAGTTAGCCAGCATACAAACACCACTACAGATAGTGTTCTACTATTACGAGTCTAAACTAAATTCCTGGACATATTTCTGATGTCCTTGTTACCCCTAGGGGAAGTCAGAGATGTACCCTGCTGATGTTGCAACCTGGCTCAATTGTTATGTATTTAAAAAATACAAACAGGTAAAAAAAAAAAAAAAAAACCGCAAACAAGTCAAAATGCATACTGAAAAAGCCACACGAATTTATCAGATTTCCTAACAATACATAGCAAGGCTTCTGAGCTTGGTAAAGACAAGGAGTGTGGATAAGACTTCATAACCCAGATATGGTTCTCTCAATTATTGGACACTTTTCCCCTTGTCCCTTGGCTACCTGAAGCACCGATGAGTTTTTCTGGAACTTGAATCTTCTGCTCACAGAGAAACTACAAGGCAGATTTATTTCCAAACAGCCATATCATAT
>PVIY010039111.1:0-23364 GCA_004026745.1 Myrmecophaga tridactyla
CGAGCACTGCTCATTCATGAAAAGAAAACTCCTTCTGCCATGGCTGGCTCAGTGGGGGCAGCTGCTCCTGTGACCACTGCCAATGGCAGCGACTCAGAGAGTGAGACCAGTGAATCAGATGATGACTCTCCACCCCGTCCAGCTGCCGTGGCTGGTCATCATCAGGATGAGGAAGAGGAGGATGATGAGTTTGAGGAGGTGGCAGATGATCCTGTTGTCATGGTGGCTGGCCGTCCATTTTCCTACAGTGAAGTGAGCCAGCGGCCAGAACTGGTGGCTCAGATGACTCCGGAAGAGAAGGAAGCATACATAGCAATGGGACAACGCATGTTTGAGGACCTCTTTGAGTGAGCTTTACCTACCTTTTCCTCCCTTCTCTAATGCTTGTTTGAAAAAGAAAACCCCTACCTTGAAGAAAAATGTTTTAGTGGCTTCCTGTCCCTCTTGATGTAAAGCAGCTATTAATCTTGTGCAAAGAATAAGGGGAAAGAAAACTTTATATTTATTCCAGAAACTTCCCAGTAAGGAAGGTTGGCTATAAGCATCCCCTTCTCTGCTATTACTACAGTATTAATATTTTTCTGTCTTTACTTATCTAATCTTTTTCCTTTACTTTCTAAGACATTTTCTTCTTTTCTGAAACGAACAAAGAAAAGTCTGTAAGACTTTTCCCTGTCTGCCCACAGAATCCTACTATGGTAGGTTACAATAATATCTGTTCTGACTGCATTTCAAACAATTCCTAATGTTCTGCCAACTAAAGTGGCTTGCCAGTGGGCAAATCATAGATGAGGGAGAACATGCAAGGGGAAGTGGGAGTATATGCATAAGAGGGATTGATATGCCTGATTCATATGACTAATGTCTACACCAAAATTTCCTCTGTCTCTAAAACTGACCACACTGGTAGTTTCTATCATTTTATTTAATGCCTTGTAATTTGGATATTCTTATGAAGAGTAAGAAGAAACATGGATATAGGACCAGGAGTCCATGTAAAGGGTTAGAGTGGAGAGCATTGTGAATAGTGCCTTTAAAATTGCCTGAGTTTGTGATGATTTGAAAATTTTTTGTTGAGACTGGGCCCCTTTTTCTCTAGACTTCTACAGAACTCTTGCCAGTGCTATAAATTGTTTAATGAGGCCATTCCAAAAATCGCTTAGAATAATTGATTATTCCCCCCACCCCACCCCCTTCCTTCCTTTCTAAACATCGAGGCCTTCTTTTCCTCTTCTGTGATTTTGGTCAAACATGTTATTTTAGAGTGCATTCAGTATATCACTGAGCTTTGTAACCTCAAGGAACATTGTTTGTTTTTGGTTCTGATATGTAGCATGGTATTATTCCCTAAGGTAGAATTTCAGAAACAAAGAATTTTCATACAGTTGTCTATAACAATTGTATTTTTGGTAATGTTTTTCCCTTGCATCATAATTTTTAAGTATTATTTTATAGTACATGTGTGAAGTTAAGGTAGTATTTTAGAGTACTGGGCCTTGTATGAAGTGATTCTTTTACCTGGATTATATTAATGACTGAATATTGAAAATAAATATATTTTATACTGATTGGAATTTGTTAATTTCTAGCTGTATGACATCTTGGAGCATAATTAAAATGAATACATTTCCCATTTAAAAAATGTTTCAGACTTTTTTCTCTTATTAGTCATATTATTTAAAATAATAAAAGCAATTGCATATGGTCTAACTCTTTTTTACCAAAAGTTGCTGTAAGAATGACCTTTATAAAAGTACCTTGTACACATGGTGGGGCTATTCAACATTTAGACATTGTTTTCTAAACGTTCATAGTTCTAGAAAGAGGTACTGTTTAAAAGAAAATAATTTGCTGTTAATTTTTAAAATGTAGGTGAACTGTCGAAGCTTCTTATGTCAAACCTTTCTCAGTCTTTTTCCTTGAATCTTCCTAAAGTTACTCTTCTGTTTTACTTTCCCATTACATACCAGCTTCTTAAAGAATCATGTGCTACTTGGGTGTTTTTTTACTTTCCCTCTTGCAATCTGGTTTTTTTTTTCTGTTACTACACTAAAGCAGTTTCTCCAGTCCTAATTGTCCAACCTAGCCTTTTATTTCTCATTGTCTTTGTCCTTTCCTCAATATTTAAAGCTATCAACCCAAAGCTTCTTGAAACCTATCATTTGGTATTCTAGCCATTATACCATCCTAGTTCTCTTCTACTTCATTAGCTGTTCCTTCTCAGTTTTCGTCAAACCTTATTTCCTCCTCTCCTGCTTGTATGGGCATACCTCAAGGCTTACTTCTTTTTTCCCTCTTGTGTATATGTGGGTTTTATGTTATGGAAAAATATTCACAAGTGAGGACCTAAGTATGACTAAGGGTTTTCATTGAAGCAAAATAGAATAGAAAGATAAATACATAGGTACCCTAAATGTGTATTAATTAGGGAATAGTTTAATTATTTTGCCATGAGACTACATAGCCATTAAAAGAGGTGTATTGACAGGGAAAGATATTCATAATGTGTTAAGTATAAAAGTATCATTTTTCTACCTTTGTGAGTATATGTGTATGTGAGTGTGTGCCAGACACTATTTTAACAGCATACTTGTGTTGACTCATTTAGTCCTTTACAATAAACCTGTGAGGTAAGTATATGTGTGTAATGATATACTATTAATAGTAATTGCAGATGAGCATGACAGTGACCTTAATGTGTTATAATGGAAAAGATATCCCCATTTCAGAAAATGACTCAAATGGCCATTTAATGAATTTCATGTAGAAATTACCTGGTAAAATTAAAGACATGGAAATAGAGTGACAAAAGCAAACTCTTTTTATGTTAATGCAAGGAATTTGGGGTCTGCTGTTTTTGTTTTTGTTTTTTTTTAATCTGGGTTTCAACATTTCCTTGAACAAACATATCTCAACTTATGCTCAAAAACTAATAGGAAAATATCTAATATGTGAAGTTTTGGACATCACCTCCATATTTCAATAACTTAGCTTATAAACTAATAGCAAACTCTGTTGAGTCTTATCAGTTTTATGTCTCTTGAGTGGCACGATAATTTGGTGAGGAAAGCTGGTCAGTTATAAAAGAACCAAAAGTGGGATCCCTGCTAATGAGCAACCTCTGAATCTCTAATAAGAGCAGGTGTACCCCCAAGGTTGGGAGATACTTGTTTGGAGTCACAGTATGTCTTGGCCCACAGACAATAATGAAGGATGACCAGGTATTTATGCATTTTCTCTGAGTGAAGTTGGCTGTATTGGTATAATCTAAGTGTCAGTTGTCCAGGTGTTCCAACTTTTCCCTTGTCCTTTCAGATTTTTTTTTGCATGAGCAGGCATCAGGAATCAAACCCAGGTCTCTGGAATGGCAGGCAAGATTTCTGCCACTAAACCACTGTCACACCGCCCTGCCCTTTCAGATTTAAATAGCGCTTTTTTATCCTAACATGATGGAACACTTCTTCTATCTTCTTTTGGTGATACAGGAGCTTATATCCTCTGGCTGTGTCTCTCTTCTTCCTAGAGTTCTCTGTCTCACTTCTGCACCACTTGCACTAACTTCCCATGATACCAGCAATACACACATCTGTGTACCAGACCGTCAAAAGTTTTTAGAGTAATGGGTGGGGTTGGGGGGTGGGGAGAGGACAATGAGAGAAAGGTTTCCATCTCAGCATTGCATAGTCAAGGAATAAAGTTGGATTGTATACTTCCTTTCTTAAAAGAGTTTCTTAGCCATTCTCACAGGTCATCATCCCAAGTAGAATTCTGTTTCCACATCTTGCTAAGGTTTCAGCTTCCTGTCCCCTCTTCTCATCTCCCCCTTCTCTCTAAAGGCCTTGGAAAGTTCTAAATGTATTAGGAAAGATAATTTAGTTCTTTCTTTTATTCCTATTTTGCACCCAAATAGTGCCTTGAAAGCACCTATTATGTCCAGCGTGGCCTATCAAGATATTCCCATAAACAGAGCAATCTCCCCACCTTAGGAGTCGGCTTAGGAAGTTAACTATGGCTTTAAGAAGGAACTTTTGTCTCTCCCTATTGCACGCACACAAAAAATCACTCATAATACTTTGCCAAAGTAAAGCAATGAATACACAACCCTGGTCCTAGATGATTCTCAATGTTATGGCTGGTATAAAATTGCCTTCCAAAATTTTTTGCTTTTATCCTGTCTGCCCTTGGATTTTGAAGCCTTTTTCTTACTTTGAAACCCCTTTTTCCTAAAATATCTTAAGGTGTATTAAATTTAAGTAATTAAAATAAAATAGTCAATTTGTCACAGCCTGGAATTTAGGAGACTAGGTTCTAGTTCCAGCTTCAGCTAAGTAGACACTTCAACTGAAGCCATTACCTGATGTAGCTTTTCTGGGCCAATTTTTCAGCTGTCAGTAATAAGAGGACTGCGTTAGGATCACTAAGATAACCTCCAGCTCCGGTATTTAATAGAGATAAGCGGTAGTTGATACATTTTAACATGAGGCCAAATAGTAATAACAAAAACAAAATCTAATGTTCTAAAGCAATTCAAGCCAGGTGAAGGATATTTTAATTGAAAGAGTCTGTAGTGTAAGGTGGTAGGTTTAGTTAGGTTTGAGTGTGTAACAAGCCACAGTAACAATAACAATAAGTAGATTTCTCTTTCCCCATCTTTCAAGGTGCTTCACTTCTAGTCATCTGAATGACTGAAGGAGAAATAATTGAATGTTTCATAACTCTTGGTATTGTTTGAGAGAATTGGACACTGAATGGGAACAAAATTGAGTAGAGCAGTTCCTGTTCTTCTGCCAGTTAGCTGTATGGCTAGATTCCCAGCCAGGACCACAATAGAAAGTGTTATATATATATATATACTTTATATATATATACTTTCTTGTTCTCTTTATTTCCAAGTTTAAAAAAGGTAAGAAATGACAATCAAAAAACAAATAGGAAAATCTTTAGAATTTAGGACTGGTATGATTCAACCTTCCATTTGTTTAGCACTTTTTTTCACCAAAGCTGTTTCACATGTGCCATCTCTAACAAAGCTGGGCTATCACTTTTTTTTTTTTTAATATCTAAAAATCTCTTGGGGGAATGAGGAAGATTTTCAGGAAGGAACTAGCACTATGGCAAAAATACTGTCTATTCTGTTGGCTCTTTATATTATAAAAGAACAAAAGAGTACAGATGCTTTAAAAACATGTAAAGCCAAAGTGGATTGGGAAGAGGAGAGAATCCATGAAATTTTACCTTGTCTTTTGAAGAGCTAAAGGAATGAACTGATTTTGGAGTGTTCCAAGAGCAGGAACAAGAACCCTAGCTTTTCCTTAGAAAGTACTTCATGTCTATTTGGATACAACAGCTGCCTTTCCTATTCCAGTTGTAAATCAGGCAGGCCTAGTGCAGGGCCCAGTTTCAGCAGTCAACCCAAGCATGTTTCACATAACACAAAAGTTCTTTATCACCTCCCTAATGTAAATCAGACTGAGAAATTAGTTGTTATTGTGAAATGTTACAATGTATTAAATATGTGAAATTTTATCCAATACAAAATATATTTAGTAGAAAATGAAAGCATCTCAGCTCACCCTCAGCTCTATTACCCAGAGGTAATCATTGTTGATAGCTTAATGTGTATCATACCAAGTCTTTTCTAGGTTTTTAGAAATATACATAACCATACATACATAATCATAGCTATCCCACAATGTTTTTTTCTAGAAATGGAATCCAATCATACACGTTGCCATTTGGTTCTCATATATCTTGGAAAGTTTCCACATCTTATTTATATCTACTTTATAAAATAAAGACTGTATAGAATTTTATAATGTAGTCAGTTCAATGTGTCAGAGTTCCCTTATAATGGGAATTTTGTAATTGTACAGAACTGGAAACTTGCAATTTTGTCACTATTACAATGCTGTAATGAATTGCCCTTATATTTTCATTCTCTTGTTTGAGTATTTCTATAGGACAGGATCCTAAGAGGAATTGCCAAAACAAAGGGCATACCCATTTTAAACTTTGATAGATGCTGTCAAATTGTCCAGAAACATTTCTTGGAGAGTTTTATGCAGGAGAACCATTTATAGCATTGATGTTGGGTTGAAGAAGTTTAAACCTGGAGATACAAAGACTGATTAAGAGACTATTTTAATAATTTTGGTGACTAATTTGGTTTGAAGAACTGTCCAAGCAGCAAGGATATGAGAAACTTTGGGGTGGTTTCTCATATAATGAGATTGATGACGGTTCAGATAGGATATAACATGCCTTGGATGAAATTCAACCTTGGTTCCATTCAAGGTTGGATATAAGAAGAGGGATAGATTTTATTCCTGCACTGGTCTCCCCAAATCAGTACATGGTGTCACCATTTACCTACATGCTCAGGCCAAAATTAGTAGTCATCCTTAAATTTCTCTCTTTTTTTGTCCCACATACAATTCATCAACAAATCCTGTCAGCCCTATTTTCAAAATACAATCTAATTTTTATAATCTTATTTTGAAGATAGAGCAGACAGGACTTGCTGATGATTTGAAAACAAATCCTAAATCTGACCTCTTCCAATTACTTTCACCACCATATAAACTCTCATGTCAGCTATTACAGCAGCCTCCAAAATGGTTTTTCCTCCTTTCAGACTCACCAGCACTCCCCCTCCACACTGCAAATACACAAACAGGGATTTTAACCATTCCATACACATGGGTTTTTTTTTTTTTTTTTTTAATGGAAATTGGATGCTGCTTAAAGGCCTTCATTGATTTTTCTTAGAATGACATCCAAACTCCTTATCCTTAGGCCCTATATGGTATAGACCTGGGCTACCTATATAATCACATCTATTCTTCTCCTTGTTAACTCTCTAACCACACTGGCATTGTTTTCTCAAATATGCCATGCTTTTCCCTGTCTTAGTTCTCTGCATAAGATACTCTTTCCCAGTCTAGTCCCTGTTAACATCATTTTCAGGTTAAATGCCACCTTCTTAGAGTAACCTCTTCTATCTACTCTATCTAAAGTAACATCTTCTACCATTAACTATTTTCTCTGTAGCAAAATTTCTATTTGAAATTAACTTTTAAAAAAATTTCTTAATTATTTATGTTTGTCAATAAATAATTAACAGACCCCACCTGCTCCACCCCCCAAAAGGTTAACCCCCCTAGCAGTACCCAGCGTAGGGCAGTAATTTCCACATATAGCAGGCTTTTAATAAATGTTGAATGGATGGATGAATGGGTGACTCATTTTGAAAGACTGAATTTGAGAATTATATTCTCTTAATTAGTTAATTATTGTTCACATATGGTCCATGGACCTAGAGCTATGTCTGCAGGACTAGCATTAATGGGTACAAGAATATAGGTTCTAGCACACAGCCAGTGAAACATGTAGACATTTCAACTCTGAGGAGCCACAAGCTTTAATGTTCATGGAAAAGGGACTTTAGTGAACAATTTGTTTAGGGCTGCATTGTCCAATAAGGTAGTCACAGGTGGCTATTGAGGCCTTGAAATGTGTCTAATCCAAATTGAGATGTGCTGTAAGTATAAAATACAAGCCAAATTTCAAAGATTTGTTATAGAGATAAAAATGTAAGATATCTTATTAATAATTTTAAAATATTGATTATATATTGAATGATGATTCTGTAGATGTATCAGGTTAAAGAAAGTGTATTAGTAAAATTAATTTTGAGTGATTTACCAAGATGGCTGCATGAGATGCTCCAGTATTCCATCCCCCCATAGAATTTCAGACAATAATAAAAAATAAGCAGAACCCTCTTTCTCAGAGCTCTGGTAAACAGTTAAAGGCTAGCAGTAACTAGATAAGTGCCAAATCAAGGAAAAGACAATTTAAAAATAGTACGAAAACTTTGTAGTGCCTTTGCTGACCCTGCAACTCCTCCCTGGCTTCATACAGGGCTAGCCTGTGTTTTCCATGCAGCTCCCTGGTCCCAGGTCTGGAGGAAGCAGGGTACCCTACCTCCATACACATATTAGGATGCATGTATGTCTGTACCATTCTGTCTGGTGGCAGCCTGAAGGACTAAAGCAGGGCACTCACAGCAAGCTTACTGTCCCAGAACTTGCCCAGCACATAAAAAGCAGCTTACAGGGCAGCTAATCAAATTGCAGCTGCCTGGGACAAAGGATTACCTGCTTTAAGATGTAAAATATGGCACCCTAGGTGGGAGGAAAGACTATCTCCTAGGGGGAAAAGGATATTTAGATCTGTGAAATGGAGTAATTCCTAATGCCATGTGTGCATGCCTAAGGCAAGACACATGCTCTGAAAAGTCCAGGAGGACTGTACACTTTCACCTCGGGCTGCCCTTTAAACTCACTGTCAGGCCAGCTAAGGCCAATCTGCAAAGACTGGGAAAGGTGTTTCTCTTTTTTCGTTAGCTCCTGGCATGCAAAGAAACATCACTCATAACACTTAGCTGGATATAAGTTTAAGAAACAGACACCTCAGGGTGCATGGACGGTTGAGTGGTAGAATGCTCACTTTCCATGCAGGAGACCCAGATTCAATTCCTGGACCATGCACCAAAAGGAAAAAAAAAAAAAACCAAAAAACAAAACCCAGACACCTCAGTGCCTAAATTCAAGAGGTAACACATTAAAATATCCATTGTGCAACAAAAGGTTACAAGACAAAGAAATAGGAAATTATGGCCCATCCAAAGGAGTAAGAGAAAGCATTAGAAACCATCAACAAGTGAGGTAAGACTTTTGGATATGCCAAAGACTTTTAAAGCGGTCTTAAATATGCTCAAAAGAGCTAAAAAAAAAAAAAAAAGACAAAAAAACCAAAGGATATCAAGTAACTGATAGATGAACAAAAAGAATTTCAATAAAGAGATAAAAATCATAAAAATGCATCAAGCACCAACACTGGAGGTGAAATTTCTAACCGAAGTAAGAAATTCCCTAGAGTCATTTGACAGGAGATTGAGGCAAACAAGAAAGAATCCATGAACTTGAAGATAAGAGAATTGAAATCATTCAATCTGAAGAGCAGAAAGCAAAAAAGAATGAAGAAAAATGAACAGAGACTGAGACCTGTGGTACAACATCAAGTGCACCAATATACACATTATTGGGAGTCCAAGAGGGAGGGGGCAAAAAGAATATTAAAAAGATAATGGCTGGAAAATTCCCAAATTAAATGAAAGACATAAATATACACATTCAAGAAGAACAATGAGCTCCGAACAGGATAGACTCAAAGAGACCCACACTAAGACACATTAAAATCAAACAGTTGAATGCCAAAGGCAAAGTGAATATTGAAAGCTGCAAGAGAAGATCAACATGTCATGTAAAGTAGAGCCTCTGTAAAATTGTGCTGATTTCTCATCAGAAACCAAGGGGGCAAGAAGGCAGTAGGATGACATATTTGAAGTTCCAAAAGAAAAAAAATTGTTAACCAAGAATATATTTGGCAAAACCGTCTAAAAAAAATAAGGGAGAGATAGGACATTCCTAGATAAACAAAGGTGAGGTTGTTTGACACCTTTATATTTGCCCTTCATGAAATGCTAAAGGAAGTTCTTCAGGTTGAGAAGAAAGGACACCAGAGAGTAGAAAGAAGGTGCATGAAGAAGTAACAGATAAATAAAAATGTCAGTTCTATTGCATCATTGGTTTGCAACTCCACTTTTTTCTTCTTACATGGTCTAAAACACAAGTGCCCCAAAAGTTATGATAATTCTGTGATTTGGGACACAATGTATAAAAATTGTACTCACAAGAATAGCATACACGTGGGAGGATGGAGGGGTATAGGAACATAGTTCATGTATATTATCAAAGTTAAGTTCTTATCAAATAAGTTTATTATAGATTTAGGACATTAAATTTAAGCCTCATGGTCACCACAAAGAAAATATCTGAAAACTATAGAAAGAAGGAAATGAGAAGTGACTCTAAAGGGTTCATTACAAAAGATCAACTAAATACAAAAGAAGGTAGTAATGGAAGAATTGAAGGGCCTAAAGGTATGACTTAAACCAAGTAGCAAAATGACAGATGTAATCCAGCATTATCAGTAGTTACTTTAAATGTAATGTAAATGGATTAAATCTTCCAATAAAAAGGCAGAGATTGGCAAAGAAAAACATGGCCAAACTATGTGCTACTTACAAGAGACTCATCCTAAAATCAAAGACTAGGTTGAAAATTAAAGGATGGAAAAAATAATCCATGCAGCTATAACCCAAAGAGAGCAAGGATAGATATAATAGTATCAGACAAAATAAACTTTTAAAAACTGTTAAAATGAACAAAAAGGGGGCACTATATATTGAATAAAGGACCTATTCATCAAGAAGATATAACAACTATGAACATATATGCACCTAACAATGGTACTGCAAAATGTTTGAAGCAAACATTGACAGTTATGGAAGGAGAAATAGATGGCTCTACATTAATAGTTGGAGACTTCAATAATGGATAGAACATCTAAACAGAAGATCAGTAAGGGAATAGAGAACTTAAGCAATATTATAAACCAACTAGATCTAATAGACATACATAGAACACTTCATCCAACAGCAGAATATACTTCTCAAAGAGATATGGATCATTCTCTAGGAGAAACCATATGTCACAAAGCAAGCCTTAGAATTGTGTGATTCTGAGAGAAGGACATACATATAGACCAATGGAATCAAACTGAGAATTCAGAAAAAAACCCTTACATCTGTGGGCAACTGATTTTGACAAGGGTGCCAAGTCCATGCAGTAGACAAAGAATTTGTTGGGAAACTGGATATCCACATGCAAAAGAAAAAGTGAGGCGGTATAACAGTGACTCAGTGGCAGAATTCTCACCTGCCATGCCAGAGACCCAGGTTCAATTCCTGGAGCCTGCCGATGCCAAATCAACAAAGAAGAAGAAGAAAAGAAAAGGTGGACCCTTACTTCACACCAAATACAAAAATTAACTCAAAATCGGTTTATGAGCTAAGTATAAGAGCCAAAACTATAAAGTTATAAGAAGGAAGCATAGGGAAATATCTTCAGGACCTTGTATTAGGCAATGGTTTCTTAGACTTTAAACCAAATGCATAGCAACAAAAGGAAAAAATAAATGAATTGGACTTCATCAAAATTAAAAATGTTCACACATCAAAGGACATTATCAAGAAACTAAAAAGACATCCTACAGAATGGAAGAAAATATTTTGAAACCATGGATCTGATAGTGGGTTAATATCCAGAATATAAAAAAGAACACCTTCAATTTAACAACAAAAAGTCAATCCAATTTTACAATGGGCAAAGGAGTTGCTAGACATTTCTCCTAAGGAGATCCACAAATGGCCAATAATTGCATAAAAAGATGCTCAAAATCATTAGTCATTAGGGAAATGCAAATCAAAACCACAATGATCCATCTCATACCCATTAGAAAACCAAAAAACCATCTCATACCCGTTAGAAAAATAGCTGTTATATCTTTTAAATGGAAAATAAGTTCTGACAAGGATGTGGAGAAATAGAAAACATCCATACATTGTTGGTGGGAATGTAAAATGGTACAGCCACTGTAGAAAACAGTTCAACTGTTCCTCAAAATGTTAAACATAGAGCTGCTTGGCAATCCTGAAAGAATTGAAAGCACAGACTTGGACAGATGTTTGTATCCCAATGTTCATAGCAGCATTATTCATGATAGCCAAAAAGTGGAAGCAAACCAAGTGACTGTTAGCAGAAGAATGGATAAAAAAAAAATGTGGTACATATGCAATGGAATATTACTCAGTTGTAAAAAGGAACCTGGTTCGGATACGTACTTCAACGTGAATGAACCTTAAAGACATCATGCTAAGTGAAATAAGCCTGACCTAAAAGGGTCGATATTGTAAGATTCCACCAGTATGAAATAACTAGAGAAGGCCAATTTATAGAGACAGAAAATAGAGTACAGGTTACCAGGGACAGGTATGGGACAGAGGGAATGGAGAGTTAGTGCATAGTCAGTGCAGGGTTTCCGTTTGGGGTTATGGAAAAGTATTGGCATGGGTGGTGGTGTCAGGAGCACATTATCAATGTGATTATGTCACTAAATTGTATTTTGGGGAGTAGTTGAGGTAAGAAATTTATGCTGCATATATGTTATTACAATTTTAAGAGAGAGAGAATAAAGAAACAATGACAGTGAAATGTAATCCATGATCCTGGACTGGATCTAATAATGGATGAAAAAATGCCCAAAAGGACATTAGTGGGACAATTGAAAGCATGGAATATAGAAAGTATGCTTTACAACAATGTTAAATTTCTTGAACTTGAATATTGTACTTAAGTGGTTACATAAGTGAATATCTTTGTTCTTTGGAAATAAATATGGAAGTATTAAGGGTAAGGGAGACATGATATATGCAACGTACCTTAAATGTTTAGAAGATAGATGATGATGATGATGAAGATAGCTGTAGGTACAGATATAGATACAGATATTTGATAGATGGATGGAGAAAGAATGATCTTAAAAATATGGCAAAATGTTCTAAGTTGGAAAATCCGGGTATCTGGGGAGGGATGTATTGGAGGTAGTTCTCTGTATTATTTTATATTATCTTTGCAATTTTCCTGCAAGCTTGAAATTATTCCAAAATAAAACGTGTTTAAAAATTAATTTCACCTGTTTCTTTTTTTACTTTTATGTGGCTATTCAAACATTTAAAATTGCATACATGCTTACATTTTTGGCTTGCATTACATTTCTATTGGGCAGCTTTTGTCTATAGGGCATTTTCTTCAAGTGCATGAGTTACATGTATAAGTTTATGTATTGTACTTTGTATTTGTTCTCAGTTTTTCCTTATTTACAAGTTTATGACCTGAATGCTTTGCCCACCCTCCTTATCTCCTCTACCTTCTACCAGAAAGGTAGGATTTGTTTTGCTTGTAGGCTCTTTATTCTTGGGACCAGTAACAGATTTTGCTTCCATTTTATTTTTCCCCCCTTTTGGCAGGGTATGGAGGGTTAGGGTAGATATTTTTGTTTTATCGCTATTTTTGTTTTCCTTGGGTGGATAAAATAAAGGGAAAATTGCAGCAATGGTGACCAAGAACTGAAAAGCTTTTAACTACCTTGACCAATGGTGCAAAAGAGAGCTGACTTTTTGGGTGACTGAGGAAGCTGAGCATTCTGTGAAGCCATGTTAGAGATAGCATGTCCTAAGCTAGAGGAGAGCTGGAAGCCCAATGTATTAATTGATGTATGCATTATGTTAGTATATGTTATAAATTCTAAATTGTTCATGTATTTACTGGTTTAGTAGTATATGACCCCTTACTAGAACGTAAGCTCCATGAGGGTGAGATTTTAACTTTCTTGCTCACTGTATTACTCTGGTTCATATCCCTTTCTCAATGTTTGGCACATAATAAAATGGTCATCAGTAAATAATAATGGTCATCAGTAAAAAAAAAAGTAACTGTGTCAGCTTCTTGAAGCAGGAGTCAACTATGGCTCTTAAATAAAGGGTGCTATTTTCAGTTTCTGTTGTTATTTGCATATCTAATTATTGTGATGCTATTTTGTAATTGTCTTTCCAGAGGTTTGTGTTTGGAATGGCAAGTGCTGATCTATACAGCAAAGGTCATTTTTCCCAGCAACTGGTGATACCACCTAACCAGAAGTATATCAAGCGTATATATCTAATCCAAAGGTTGCACATGAATTTGTCTACTTAGTCTATGTTTAGATCATTCTAAAAAGAGGAAATTTGTAGAAAAAAAAGATTGAGTACGTTCTTTTTTTGGATCGACTAGTTTTTTGTGTTTTTTTTCTCATAATAAAGCTGGTGATACTAATAGTTGCCTTCATTATATCAACAACCCAGCTTCCTTTAATCATTCTGCTCAGCCTGATTCAGCAAATGATTGTTGCTTCATGGTCACATGATGGCTGATCTACCTTCACCTTCATGTAGGAAGTGGGTGGGAGGTGATAAAGATATATGCCAGCAAAATCGGTATGCCCCTCCTTTTTATTTTTTAATTCTTTTCTTATTCAGGGGAAATTGACATAGCACAAAATTTACCATTTTAAAGTGAGCAATCCAGGAGCATTTGGTACATTCACAATGCTGTGCAACCATCCCTTCTAACTAGTTCCAAAACATTTTCATCACCCCAAAAGAAAACCCAGTACCCATTAGGCAGTTCTCCCCATTTCCCCCTTCCCCCATTCCCTGGCAACCACCAATCTTTCTGTCACTGTGGATTTACCCATTCTAGATATTTCATATAAATAGAATCATACAATATATGGCCTTTTGTGTCTGTCTGGCTTCTTTCACTCAGCATAATGGTTTTGAGTTTCATCTACATCATAGCATGTATCAATACTTTATTCCTTTTTATGGCTAAATAATAGTCCATTGTATGTGTATACCACAGTTTGTTATTCATTTATCCACTAATACACATTTGGCTTGTTTCCACATTTTTACTGTTGTGAATAGTGCTGCTACAAATATTTATATATAAATACTTGTTTGAGTCCTGCTTTCAATGTTTTAGTGTATATACCTAGGAATAGAATTGCCATTTGGTAATATTATATTTATATACTATTTATTTTTAATTTAATACCTCTCCCTGCATCTTGTGCAGTAATTACTGTCATTCAGTGGGGAGTAGACAGGGCCTTGTAACCATGATAACTGTTTTGGATGTGAAAGTCATCAGAGAATACCAGAACTCTAGGGTTTGTGACTGGAGAGTCGTTCCTGGCAACAGCTACAGAGGACAGATTAATAGCAGGCATGCAGATAAGGTAAGATTCAGGAGTCTTGAATTTTTTTTCCTAAAGGAATTAGTTTCTCTCAGCTGCCCTTTATATGCATTCTTGGGATTCAGATTCTTAAGTCACAATATGGAGTCATCCTGTCCTTTCAAGGCCCTAGCCTAGAAATACAATCTCTTGCTCCACACATCAAGTCCAGGATTAAAAGTGGGCTAATGTCTTCATCTGATCAAGCCTAAGGTGAGGCCTTTCCTTCTTTGAACATACTTGGAATTTTACTGATATTAGGGCTGTTGGTGGTCGCAGTTAGTATCTAGAGGATGGGTCCAGAACTAAATTGGCTCTCACAAGTATTTGCTCAGTATGAAGTCAGATTTAATCAGCCCCATTCCACTGGCTTCAAAAATGGAAAACTGGTGGATTTTAATTTCAGGGTAGTGACCTACTGGGGAGTTCTAAAGAGTAGATTCTGATAATGTTCCAAGAGAATTTTTCCCTGCTGTTATATGCCAGTGTACAGGTATAATGTGTATATAGGAGGGTGAAAGAAAGGCAAGACAGGGTGGGCCTTTATGTTTGGTGGGTGGATGGAGAGGAGGACTCATGTGCTGTGTATGTCAATTATATTTCACATCTCTTTGATAGGCTGTAACTTCTAGTTCACTGAGACTATTAAGCTATAAGATTATTGTAGCATTATGGGCATCTACATCCACATCTCTTGCATCAAATCAAATCTGGATCCTTCAAGGCTAACTCAACCTCTCCTCTCTCCTTCCCCTCCCAAAGTAGGAACACCTACCAAGCAAAGAACTAACTGAAAGTATGTGCCAGTGACTGTATGTT
Organism: Myrmecophaga tridactyla; assembly: GCA_004026745.1. Classification (NCBI taxonomy): domain Eukaryota; kingdom Metazoa; phylum Chordata; class Mammalia; order Pilosa; family Myrmecophagidae; genus Myrmecophaga; species Myrmecophaga tridactyla. The sequence goes on from PVIY010039111.1 coordinate 15,622, forward strand.
TCTCCCCTAAACCACTGTTTCTGAGTGTGCATTGGGTCTCTTTAGGAATTCTTGGGTATGTTCTTGCTGTGTTTTGACTCACAGATATCTGTTTCAACACTGTCTTATTATACAACTTCCCCATCCCCCAAAGTGCACTCAGTAAGTCCGTTTTTAAATTTGCCTTTCTCCAGAAGTATCTTTGTTTCCAGTACTGAGGGTGACTGTCCTTTCTCCATTTTTTTCCTCATTTGGATTCCATTTCATTTGTCTTCACTACCTGCCATAGTTTTTGTTATTGTTATAGTTACTTCTCAAGGACTTATCAGCGCTTAAGAATATGATTTTGTTCCTTGTTATATTATGACTTTGGCTCTGCTGCCTCAGATTCTCTCTTGATTTTCTTCCCTCCTCTCTTGTGCCCTCTTTTTCACAGCTAGCACTTCTAGAGCAAGACTCTTAAACCTAGTTCACTTCCTATGGTGGACATGGGCTGTTTTATTTGCTTTCCCATGGTTTTGCTTTCCTCCCCCACTCTGTCCATGTGATTAAACTGGATTAGATGCAGTAATAGCGATTGATTCAGAGAGGGGCAAATTACCCAGACCAGATAATGATAATTGTTACTTGATTTTTGTTGAAATGAAAAAGAGGCACTCTCTTTTCTTACTAAGGGTTCTAGTTGTTGGAATATAAACATGTAGCTGCTAGGGCAGTCTGTCACTATTTGTGGACAACCTGCCTGACAATGAAACCAACACAAAGGAAGACAGAAACTAGAGATAGAGAGAGACAGATTCCCAATCATAACACTTAAATACCTAAATCCTGTCACACTTGAAGCCATTTTCCCTTGCAATTATTGGTATTATGTGAGTCAGTACATTTTATTTTATTCTTCGGCCAATTTGAGTTGGGTTTCTATCCCTTGCAATTAGAAGTCTTGTTTAAGATAATGCTTATCCACCCACTCCTACCTCCACTTTCTATCTCCGCTTCTGTCTTTCTCTTTGGGCCCTTTTCATTTGGAGATAATACCTCATTCATGTGCTAACTCTCATTCACAACTCTTCCTTCCACTGACCCATATCAGTATTATGATTCCATACACTTATCCAGGGTTTTGTAGACTACTAAGGGCCTTCCTATCTCATTTGATCGTCACATAAATTCTAAGGAAGTTAGAGGAGGTATTATTATCCCCTTTCTTCAGCTAAGAAAACAAGTTGAAACAAGTTTATGATAATTTACTCACATGAAATATTATAGCCACTGCTGGGACTCAAATCCAAGTTTCCTGAACTAGAGTTCTTTCTTTTTTGTTGTGTTTCCTCCCCTGGGTAGAAACCTGGCTCTAGTAAACTCCTACTGTCCTCTCCCATGGAGACAGTCTTTCTCTAATAGCTGTAGGCTCAATGGGATGGAAGGCCTCATCTTTGTTTCCAGTATCGTAGACTCACTGCCCTCCCTCCATTTTTCCCTCATTTGAATTCCATTCCATTTATGTTCACTACCTGCCATAGGTTTTTGTTATTGTTACAGGTTATTTCTCAAGGACTTATTGTAGCTTAAGAATATGATTTTGTTCTAGGTTATATTATGACTTTGGCCCTGCTGCCCATTTGAAAACCCCTGACTTCTTCAACTCTTCAACTTTTTTCAGTGACTCAAAACCTCCCCGAAAGTCCCTCAAATCATCCATCATTCCTACATATCTTTCCAATCCATTTTGTATGCTCTCTCTCCTGGGCTGAGGAGTCCAGCACCAAAGATACCTACTCATGCAGTATTGGTTGTGTGATCCATTTTCCTGCTGGGAAGTAGATCTTTCAATAGCTACATTCCTATAGTGTTTCTTTCTGTTCTCATCCTCAGCATTTGCCAGTCTACATAAGATCTTGCTTTCTCCATTTCTTTGATATCTGAGATCAGCTTGCTATCATATAATTACTGTGATAAACATTATTGGTTTCCTACACAGCATCCATTGCTCTCTTTCTAATAATACCTTGATTTTTGCTAAGGGATTTTCTTTTCCCAAGAAGTACATGGGCTTCAGAAGAAGCTAACTTTGCAAGTCATCTCCATGACTGGGCCTAATTGGGCCAAGAGAAATTGTAGTCTTAATTAAGGTTAATTACGAGTATTCTTATTCTTCTAGGTTCATGGTAGGATTGCATTTTTAAGATTGTTGAAATTAGGGTGGCCATGTGACTTGGTATGGCCAAGAAAGTGTGAATAAAAGTGGTACATGTCACTTTCAGACAACAGCCTTTAGGATCCAGTGCATGATTTATGAGGCCCCCCTCCCTGCTACAGTGATTTCTAAAGCATGTATTAAGACAAAGTTCCATGAGCCAGGGTCCCAAAGTGACTACAATGGCAGACCTCCCCCTGACATATACTGCACATGTAGTGAAAGCAAGAAATAAATGTTTGCTGTATAAAACTACTGAGATTTTGGAGTTGGCTGACCTGCAATATAAATTAGCCCATCTTAACTGGTACAATAATTTCACCTCTTACCAGTGGTTGGATGAGGATGTAGCCTAAGCCAGACAGCCCAAGGCATTCTCTGGCCAAGGAATTGGTTGAGAACACCCAAGAATATTGATTGAGAAAAAGGCTCAGTTTTGTACAATGATATAGAAAAGGAAGTTTTCTGGGGCTTTGGAGAAAAGTTCCTCACTTTTAACAGAGCCACTAGAAGAGATGGATTCTCTCTTTCCGTAGATGTCCTGTGTAAATGTAAGGTCCAGAATTACTACAGGTATCTTGCTACCGGCCTGCAGAAAAAGTCAACACATGGGGGAGAATAGTAACAAAAGGATCACTAAGAAATGAAGCCATAGACACCGATCAACCAAATATGTTGTATAAAATGCTCAAGGCCCCCATAATCCCAAAGAATCTTTGAACAACTAGCAAAAGTTGGCAGAACCATCTTCCTCTGAAATCCGGAAAATAGTTAGAGGGCTGTAGTAATTGGTAAAGTGCCACATCAAGAAGACAAAGCTTTAAGATATGATAGGAAAGAAAGAAAAGATGGAGGAAAAAAAGATATGATAGGAGAAGCTGGTGGTGTCATTGCTGGCCTTTTCCCCATCTCCTCCCCATCACAGTGTGGCCCCAGCCTGAAATCCTATTGTAAGCCCCTGACCCTGTTCCAGAGGGAGCAGAGTGACCCCTGTGCACATATTGACTGGATGTTGGCACCAGACTATCAGGAGGCAGTTAGAAACACTGAACCAAAAAACTCATCTCTGGCTTGCCCTCCCAAAAGTTGGCCTACAGACAGAAGCAGGTTGCTTACAGCTAAAGCAGTATAAGAAACAATTAAGTCACAGTGGCCTGCATCAAAGGATTATGTGCTTTAAATCAAGCAATACTGCACCCAGGAGGGGGGATGTCTATTTCATAGGGAGTAGAGAGGACATTCAAATTCCTCTAAATGAGGAAACTCCTAAGACCTATAAGCAAGCAGAAGCCCCGGACAAGATGCAGGCACAGAAAAGAAGTACAGGACCCTGGACTTCATATTTGTCTCAGGATGATCTTCTTGGTAGGAGGACTAAACTCTGAAGGACAGCACCAGCCAACATAGAATCAATTTGCAAAGGCCATGAAATCTGTTTTTTGTGTTGGTTTCTTTGTTGATGTTAGCTCACCGCACTAAAGGAAATTTCTGTCATATCACTGGATACAAACTTAAGGAACGCACTGCTCAGAGACCATACCCAGAGAAAACCTTTTAAAATATTAAAATGTACAGTGTACAAAAAAATAGATTACAATACAAACAAAGAAACAGGAAATGATGGCCCTTCCAAAGGAAAAAAGACAAAAATCCAAAAACCATCAAAAAAGAGATCAGACTGTGGACATACCAGACAGACTTTTAAAAAGTAATGCTAAATATGCCTAAGAAAGGAAAATGGAAAGAAGGAACTAATGGATATCAGAAAACTATGAGTGAACATTTTATGAGAATTTCAATAAAGATAAAGATTAAAAAGGAACCAAAGAAAAATGCTGAATATGAATACCACAATAACAGAAATGAAAAATTTCCTAGAATGTTTCAATTCAGACTGGAGGTGGCAGAAGAAAGAATCCATGAACTTGAAAACAAGACAATTCAAATGATTCAGGCTGAGTGGAAAGAATGAAAAAGAGTAAACAGAGCTTAAGAGACCTGTGGAATACAATCAAACATACCAAAATACACATTATGAGTGTCCAAAAGAAGAAGAAAAAGAGGGCAAAGGAATATTCCAAGAAATAATGACAGAAAACTTCCCGAAGTAACAAAAGACATGAATATGAATATGCATATTCAAGAATCCCCCCCAAAACCCAAAAAGGCTAAACATGAAGAGAACCATGCCAAGACAAATAATAGTCAAATTTTCAAATACTAAGGACTGCATATTGCAAAAGACATTAAGTATGTTATGTACAAGGGAGCCCCCAAAAGATTATTTGATGCTTTCTCATCAGAAACCATGGAGACAAGAAGGCACTGGGATGAAATATTTTAATCCCAGTTGAAAGAAAACAACTGCCAACCAAGAATTTTATATTTGATGAGGCTGTCTTTCAAAAATGGGGAAGAGATTAAGACATTTCCAGGTAAACAAAAGCAGAGGGAGTTGTTCATCATTAGATCTGCCCTAAAAGCAATGTAAAAGGGTATGAAAACAAGCATGATTGTTATATATTTAAGATTTTAAATTTAAAACTTATGGTAACTGTAAAGAAAATATACATATATACATATACATATATAAATATTCAGAAAGAAATGAGAATTGACTCATATTGGTACAAAACAAAAAAATCAAACAAATAAATATCAAAGTAGGAATTAGTAGAAGAATTGAAGGTCAAAAAGGGTAGAAGATTTACAAAGACCAACTAGCCAAATGGCAAAAAATTCTGCATTATAGGTAGTTATTTTAATGTAAATGAATTTAATTCTCCAGTCAAAAGGTAGAAATTGGCAGAATAGATAAAAAGCAGGAACCAACTATATGTTGCTTACAAGAGACTCACCTTAAATTTAAAGACACTATTAGGTTAAAAGGGAAAGAATGGAAATAATAGATATGATGCACCGAGTAACCGAAAGAGAGCTGGAGTAGCTAAACTAATATCAGATAAAATAGACTTGTTATGAGGGAAAAGAAGGTCACTACCTACTGATAAAGGGGGAAATTCAACAAGAAGACATAACAATTATAAATATATAGGCACCTAACATCAAAGCCCCAAAATAAATGAGATAAATATTGACAGATATGAAAGGAGATATATAAGATTCTACCTTAATAGTAGAAAACTTCAATAGACCACTTTCAATAATGGATAGAACATCCAGACAGAAGATCAATAAAAAGTTGGGAAAGTTGAAGTATACTAAACCAACTAGACCTAACAGACATATATAAAACACTTCACTCAATAACAGCAGAATACACATTCTTCTCCAATACACATAGATAATTCTCTAGGATAGACTATATGTCAGGTCACAAAACAAGCCTCCATAAATTTAAAAATACTAAAATCACACAATGCATCTTGTCTGACCCCAACAGAATGAAGCTAGATATCTATAATAGGGTAAGAACTGGAAATTCACAAATATGTGTAAATTAAACTGTATTCTTAAACAACAAATGAGTTAAAGAAGAAATCACATCCCAAGGGAAATTCGGAAATATTTAGGGGAAAGTGAAAATGGAAACAGCATACCAATGCTTATAAGATGCAGCAAAGGCAGTGCTGAGAGGAAAATGTATAGCTCTAAATGCTTACATTAAAAAGAAGAAAGATCTCAAATCAGAGAGCTAACCTAACAACTGGAGGATCTGAAAAAATAAGAGCAAACTTATTCCAAACAAGAAGAGAGGAAATAAGATTAGAGAAGAGGGAAATGATATTGAGATTTTTAAAAAATAGATTAAATGAAACCAGAAATTGTTTCTTTGAAAATCAATAAAAATTGCCAAACCTTTAACTAGACTCACACAAAAAAAGAGAAGACAATGTAACTAAAATCAGAAATGAAATATGACACAGTAATATCCACTACACAAATGAAAAGAATTATAAGGAATACTATGAACAACTGTACACCCAAAAATCCTAGAAACACACCAACTACCTATACTGACTCAAGCAGAAGCAGAAGATATCAAAGAGACTGAGTTAGTAATTGGAATCCTCCTAAGAAAGAGAAGACCAGGACCACATGGCTTCATTGGTGAATTTTACCAAACGTTCCCAGAATAATTACTACCAACCTGCTTAAACTCTTCCAGAAAAATTGAAGAAGTGGGACACTTCCTAATTCATTCTATGAGATCAATGACACCCTAAGGCCAAAGCCAGATAAAAATACCAGAAGGAAAGAAAATTACTAGCCAATATCCCTTATGAGTACATTTTCAATAAAATATAAACCAACCTAATCCATAAACCCATTAAAAGAATTATACACTATGACCAAGTGGAATTTATCCTTGGTATGCAAGGGTGGCTCAACTTAAGAAAACCAATTAATATAATACAACACATTATTAGAAGAAGAAGAAGTATATGATCATCTCAATTCATGCAGAATTGGCCTTAGACAAAATCCAGCTCTGCTTCTTGATTAAAAACCCTTAGAAAATTAGGAATGGAAGGAAAATTCCTCAATACAATAAAGGACATATATAGCATATATAGAAAATTCACAGGTAACTTTATACTCAATGATGAAAGACCAAAAGCTTTCCCTCTAAGACCAGGAGCAGGATAAGGATGCCCACTGTCACCACTATTATTCAACATTATACTGGAAGCTCTAGCCAGAGCAAAATAGGCAAGAAAAAAAGCATCTAAATTAGAAAGAAAGAGGTAAAACTTTCCCTATTTGCTGATGACATGATCCTATATAGAGAAAATCTTGAAAAATCTACAACAAAGCTACTACAGTTAGTAAAGAAATTAAGCCAAATTAAGCAAGGTCAACATACAAAAATCAGTAGTGCTTTTATACAGTAGTAATGAATAATTTGAAGAGGAAATAAATTAAAAAATCCATTTATAATAGCAATCAAAACAATCAAATATCTAGGAATAAATTTAAGGATGTAAAAGAACTTATACACTGGAAACTATAAAGCGTTGCTAAAAGAAATCAAAGAAGACCTAAATAAATAGACGAACATTTTATGTTGTTGGATTGAAGACTACATATTGTCCAGATGTTGTTAACTCTACTGAAAGCAATTTACAGATTCAATGCAATCGCAATTAAAATTCCAATGGCCTTCTTTGCAGAAATGGAAATGCAAATCATCAAACTGTAGAGAAAGGTAAGGGGCCCTGCATAGCAAAAACCATCTTGAAAAGAAAGAATGAAGTTAGAGACTCATACTTCCCAATTTTAAAACATATTGCAAAGCTTCAGGAATCAAAATGTGTGGTACTAGCTGAAGGAAGACCCAAAGATAAATGGAATTGAATAAAATCAAGTTCAGAAATAAATTCACACATATATGGCCAATTCATTTTTGATAGGGTGCCAAGTCCACTCGATGGGAAAAGAATAGTCTCTTTAACAGATTTTGCTAGGAAAACTGGATATTCACATGCAAAGGAATAATGGTAGACTGCTGCCTCATACCCTATATAAAAATTCACTCAGAATGGTCAAAGAGTGAACATAAGAACAAAAACTATAAAAATCCTAGAAGATAACATCTTTAGGAC
>PVIY010039112.1:0-13152 GCA_004026745.1 Myrmecophaga tridactyla
TGGCATTGCCAGTGACCACTCCTTTGAAAGTCACAGGTTTGGGCTGTGAGCAGGAAGCACGGGAAGCCCAGGGAGGGGGGCTCAGAGGTAGAAAAGCGGACGGAGGGGGAGTGTGGGGCTGGCAGCGTCCACGGCACGTGGTGGGGTGGGGGAGGGGGGCGGCTGCTCAGAAAGGGCCGGAGGAGCCGGATTCCACAAGAGCAGTTTTCTGAGTTCATAGGAGATGGAGGCTGAGGTTAGAGGGAGCTGAGGGACGGTCTAAGAGGGTGCTATGGGAGCATTCCAGATGCCGGGCAGCAGGAGCCCTGGGGGGGGGAGCCGCCTGGTGGAAGGGGAGGGCAGGACGGGGCCCGAGAGGCGAAGGCCGGGCCTTCAGGCCACGCTGGGGCGGCTGCGGATCCTTCCAGCCAGGGAGGGGCAGGGTTCCTTGTCTGCCTTCAGAGGTGGTGCCAGACGAATGGGTTGGAGGACCCAGGGAGGACACAAGGGGCCTGTTCTTAGGGTGTGGCTGAGCTGATGGGAAAGGGAAGTCTCAGGTTTGGGGAAAGGGATATGATGTGGGGCAGCCAAGAGGGCAAACCCAGTCCTGCCCGAAGGAAGCCGTTGTTTCTCCAGTGGACCCACAGATCTCTGGGAAACTCTCAACCATGGTTCTCCCTTGGACTCCTGGTGATTCCGTGGAGCCCCTGAGGTCATTTATGGGGGTAGGAGCCGTGGGGGACGCCACCTCCCCAGACTTCCTTGGCAAGCTCTGCAAGGAAGATTTCCGTTGGTATGTTCTTTTGGGTGGTGTTAGCACCTGGGACGTGATGGAACTAAGTGTGTTGATTACAGAATCTGCCAGAAAACAATGTGTGATGCTTTCTTACTCCCAGGCATTCTGTCCCCTTCCAATCTGCCCTCAAGAGTGCTTGACTGACGCTTTGGAGGTGAAATCGGGCCCAGGGCTCGCTGGGTTAGAACTGTGCTACAGCGCCCGCAGTTTGGGGATCGAGATCAAGGTCCCCAAGAAGGTGTGCCCGAGTCCCTGGGGATGGCCACAGTTCTGATGCTGGCTGCAGTCTGGGACTCAGCTCCAGGAGGGGCCCAGGCTCAGCGGATGGCGGAGCCACAGGCGCTTGATGTCCCCGTCCCCTGAGGGTGGTTTCACCACAGACCCGGCTTCTCAGCCAGAGACGGGGAGGGGCACTGCCCGTGGGTGGGTCTGAACACAGGACTCAGGGTCCACCGGCTTTAGATGGGGCAGGGGACACGCATGGGGGAAGCCGGGGTAGGGGGACCCACGGAGCAGCTGCTGCCTCTGCAGGGTGGCCGTTTCTCGAGCCGGGGCTGACCACGTGGCAACACGCAGCAGCTGGTCAGATCTTCTGGGTTTTCAAGAGAAGCTGGGCACTTGAATTTACATGCAATGCTGCCGCTAAATATTGGTGACAGGCTCAAAAGTGTGTAAAGACTCTGTGAACAAAATAAACAGCAAAACCAGCCAACACCACCCAAATCACACTGGGGCCCAATTTGGCTGTTCCTCTGATGGGCTCTCTGGTTAAGAGCACGAGCTCATGAGTTAGACTGACTTGTTCCAAGTCTCACTCTCACAACTTGCCGGCTGCCCTGTCTTGGTCTTCTTCATTCGAAGAAGAGGAAAAGTTTCACTGACAACATGTGCAGATGAGAATTTTACCTCTGGGTGAGCTTGGGCCTGTTATGCGGGAGCAGTGAGCACATCCTCTGGTACCCACCTCCTTAAAACACTGCGACAGACTTGAAAGGGACTAGGGGAGGATCCAAGCAGCCTGAGCAAGGAGAGAACAGAAGGAATTGTATCTTCTTGGGGATTTTATTTCATAATAAAAAGGGTTGGTTATAAAATTCAATTTGGGGGATGATTTGATTTGCAATAATAAGGTATGGGAAGTAATCAGATGAAGAAAGGTGCTGGGTTTTAATTTGCTTAGTGATATTAGCTAAAAACCCCCTGCCTTAAAGAGAGCTCTCATGCTATTATTTTATAACATTTATTATGCGTTTTTATGATTCCCAGGGAAAAGAAAAGCACAAGAAAGAAAAAAATAATCTTGCCACCTAAAGATAACCTCTGTAAACATTTTCTTTTATTTCCTTTTTCATTTTTTCCTACATGTTTTGTAAAATTAAGATCATATGCTACCTATTGTTTAAAGTTTTTTTTCCCCAAATTAACAACATGCTGCAAAACTCTTTCCCTAGGCCTGAGTGTTCTCTACCCACATGAGTTTAAATGACTGCACCACAGGATTCTGCCCCAGGGATGTACTTAGAGGTATAGACCCAACCTCCATTGTCGAGCATTCAGGTTGTTTCCAAGCTTTGCTATTGTAAATATCAACACTGGACTCAACATCTTTTTGTTATATCTATCCCCAGTTAAGAGAAACCACCTATTTAAAGATTTGAATTTCTGGCTTTGTTCTTCCCCAAGAAATTTGCTGTTTACTTTTACTCTTCAGTTGCTATGGGCCAACGAGCTGAATGAAACATGAACTATGAATATGAAAGCAGTAATGGCAGCAAATACTCATGCTGTAAATATTTTACCTGTATTAACTCATTATCCTTTGCCATTACCCTATGAGAGCAGTGTTATTATTATCCACCTTTTATATCTGGGGAAACTGAGGCACAGAGAGATCTAGAGGGAAAAGTAAAGAGCTGAGATTCAAATGCAGGCAGGCTGGCTCCAGTGTGCATGCCCCTGACCACTGCGCCACGCTGCCTTCCGGGACGTTCTCCATAGGTTCCAGTGGTGACAAGTGGTGGGAGTCCTATGCATGATGAGTTTGAATTGGAAGGTTGAAAAGAATCTCTGAGGGCAATTTTATAAGGGTCTGACTCAGGACCAATTGGAGTCTAATTCATCGTGGATCCCAAAGTCTCATTCCCAAAATACCAGGAAAGAAGAGAAGCACAGAGCTCTCTGTGTAGGGATCACCAAATATTCTCCTCTTCAACTCCATGAAGTGGGAACTATCATCGCCATCATCATCATTGTCAGCAGCATCACCACTGTCATCAATGCTATCGCCATCATCATCACCATCATCACCATCATCATCAATACCATCATCATCACCATCATCACCATTGCCATCAGCATCACCATCATCACCATCATCATCATTGCCATCATCATCACCATCATCACCATCATCATCATTGCCATCAGCATCACCATCATCACCATCATCATCATTGCCATCAGCATCACCATCATCACCATCATCATCATCACCATCATCATCACCATCATCACCATCATCACCATCATCATCAATACCATCATCATCACCATCATCACCATCATCACCATCATCACCATTGCCATCAGCATCATCAACGCTATCACCACCATGATCACCATCACCGTTGCCAGCATCTTGGACTCATGCTGTGTCCCCCGAGTCTCTCCGTCTCCCTCACTCAGCTCTGTTCTCCACTGTGAGGTCCCTCTCAGCCGGGCTCTTCCTGCGTGGCAGCAGGTCCAGGCTCACCGTTCACACTCCTGGAAGCCCAGGGCAGAGACAGCTTCATTTTCCAAGGCAGCAGAAGGTCTGGGGTTGACTTTGGTTCGTCTGCTTGGGTCACTCTCCCATCCTTGAACTGATCACAGCACCTGGGACCCTGGGCAACATGCTCATCCATGGAGTGGGGTGGAGGGGTTCCAGGCGGGCATACAAACCCCACCCGAACTGCATAGACCAAAAGGTGGGGTGAGCGATTCTCCAAGAGGAGACCAAGAAGTTCACACAGAAAGGGAAAATAGGTACCGGGAAAATAAAAACAGAAGATGTTTTTTCACTTGCTTCAAGCGTTTTGAGGAGGGGAGAAACAATCGGATTTTCATTTTGGGCCTGCAGAGTTTGTGATTACAAGTCTTTTCAAACCAGCAGGGGGCGCCCCTTCAATGGGCTGAGCCCCGGGTGGGCAGGTGCAATGACTCATTCCTTTTTTTTTTTAAGTTTTATTCACACACCATACAATCCATCCAAAGTGTACAATCAATGGTTTTTGTTATAATCACACAGTTATGTATTCACCACCACAATCAATATGAGAACATTCTCATTTCTCTGAAAAAGAAATAATTCCGTATCCCTTACACCCCTCTACAATTGACGCTTAGCTTTAGAATAATGCTTTTGCTATAATTGATGAAAGAATATTACACTGCCGCTGTTAACATTAGTCTTCAGTTTGCATTAATTGTATTTTCCCCATATACCACCCTTTTATTAATACGTTGTAACAGTGACGTACCTATGTTCCAGTTCCTGCAAGAACTTTCATGTATTTGTACAAAAACCACAGTCATCATCCCCTGTGACTTTTTGCTGTATTATACTGTCCATGTATTATTCTCTAGCTTTCCTTCTAGTGACACACACGACCCCGGCCTTCCCCTTTCAACCATACTCACACTCAGCCTTGTTAGTTACATTTACAGCATTGTGTTATCCATTTCTGAAGATTTGCAATCAATCTTATTGAACATTCCTTAACAATTAAGCATCATCTGCCTATTCTCTGCCCTGGCAACCTATACTCCAGATTTTAACTCCCAAAGTTTGCTCATTATAATTAGTTCATATTAGTGAGATCCTACAATATTTGCCCTTTTGTGTCTGGCTTATTTCACTCAACATAATGTCCTCAAGGTTCATCCATGTTGTTGCATCCCTCAGCACGTCATTTCTTCTTACTGCTACAGAATATTTCATTGTGTGTATATACCACAGTTTACTTACCCACTCACCCCTTGTCAGACACTTAGGCTGTCTCCATCTATTGGCAACTGTGAATAATGCTACTATAAATACCCATGTGCAAATGTCTATTCACGTCCCTGCTTTCAATTCTTCTAAGCATATGCCTAGTAATGGGATTGCTGGATTATATGTTAGTTCTATGCACCATTCTACATTCCAGCAGCAGTGCTCCTATTTCTCCACACCCTCTCCAGCACTTGCAGTTTTCTGTGTTTTTTAAATTACTATTATGGCCATTCTAGCAGGTGTGAAATGATATCTCATTGTGAGTTTGATTTGCATTTCCCTAATAGCTAGTGATATTGAGCATCTTTTCATGTCACAGCTCATTCTTGACTCACAGTAGGTGTTCAGACATTAATTTTATGTTTTGGAGGCAGTGGGAATGAATGGATTGGGTTGTTCTTTGCGTCTCTGTGACTTTGAGCCATGCATTCATCCTTTCCCTGCTCTCTGCCTTTCAGAATCAGATAATACAGCAGCTCTCTGGTAGTTGTGTAGCAATAGTTGCTCGATAACCATCACCATAATTTATCCAATGCTGTTCACACCCCAGACAAACCCACAAATGAAAAGAAAAAGCCACACTGCTAAATCTTTGCTGCCTCGTCAAACATTTAATCTATTCATGCATTCATTATTTCATTTCTTGCAGCCTGTGGGATTGGTTTATAGTTATAGAGGTGTGGGGGGGGTGGTGAGGTCGTTGGATTCAAGTTGGGCGGGTATCACATGTCATGTTGGAAGTGCTGCTCATAGGACCAGCTGGTCAATGATTGAAATACTGAAGGAATTTTGCTAGGCTGTGACCCTGCATGGAACCTTACCTTGGGTTTCAGCCTGCAACACACTGTTCTTCAGTGCCTAGACCTTGCCGTGTGGTCCAGGCTGGCAGGTCGGCATCACATGGTTTGTGATGTCTGGGGGCTGGTTAGCAGTGCAGAATCTCGGGGTCCACCCCAGGTCTAAATCAGAATCTGTTTTGAGCAAGATCTCAGGTGGTTTATGTGCAGGTCAGAATTCCTGATGCCTGGGTCTAACTCATTAGACATATAAAGGCGTTCCACTTCTAGACCCAGAGCTATCAGCACATTAGTTAGCATAAAATCAGCACTAAATCTTGTTTACTGAAGGTTACCACCCACCCTCTCGCTACTTAATCATCTGCACTGGTGGGGATGGGGTATCCCTGCAGCCAGAGCAATGAATGAATGAATGAACTGCCATGAAATCGTCATCAAGCACCCACCATTCCTCAAACAAGGTGGTAAGCTATGAGGATTCAGAGATGGTAGAAACAACGAGTCTGCCCTCAAGGACATCACAGTCTCCTAGAGGATCTGAGGCACAGGCACACAATGAAAACCCATGTGAGGTGAGTGAGGTGACAGGGAGGGTTAGCTGATACAGGCTTGGAAAGTGAGGAGGGGTTTGCTGGGGCAAGAGGCCCTTCTTGCTGAGATTAAATAGAGGAGCATGATTTGGACAGAGAGGGTCAGGAAGGGAATTCCAGGCAATGGAGACAGTGCAAGGAGAGCCTAGGGAGTGAGGGACAGCATGGTCTGGCCTGGGGACTGGTCATGAGAGGGAGATGGGGGCCACACTACAGAAGGTTCGAAGGCCAGGGGTAGAAGCTGAGATCTTTAGGAGCTTTAGGAGGGCATTAAGCAGGGAAGGAAGAGGTGAGCATGGCCAGGTTTTCAAAAGGGTCTCCTTAGTTCAGGGTGAAGACTTGGGTGGAAGTGAGGCCCGCCCACACCGGTGTGGCTGCAGCGGTCCAGGTGAAAGGTGATGGAGGTGGGTTCTGGGGCAGATGCAGGGCTGAGACGTCTCCTTTTCCTCCATGGGCTCTAGGTTGTCCTTAGTGGGCAGCCTCTGTCTCCTGTGGCTCCAAATGAGTCTTTCTCAATGTGGAACTTGTTGAAAATAATTCTGACTCCCACCTTGAACTCCTGCCTTCCTGTGGTGATTACCAGTTTGCAACTCTCCACTGCTGTGAAGTCTGTACCTAGATTGAGTCTTCCCAGATGAAGATGCTGAGTCTACACATTTCATTTTGAAGATGCTCTCTTGTAAGTGCCATCGAGCTTCATCAATCAATTTATCACTGTGAGCCACCGGATCCTGGTCCAGCTGGGAGGGCTGGGAGAAGAGAGCAAGGTACAAAAGAGTATCTGTAGTAGGATCCAATATTGGTAAGAAAAAGGGTCTGGATGGATATTATACCAAAACGCAGCATTGGTAGTGAGTGGTTAATTTTTTTTATTATGACTATTAGTTTACGATTAACATGTAGAATTAGGTCTATGTTTCCTAAGGGCTGGATATCAGTTCTAGCTCAATTCTTTCAAGATGGAGATGTTAGATAAATCACCATTCGATAAAATGGGGATAATCATAGCACCTGATTCACAGGAGTTGTTGCAAGGCTTAAATGTGAACAAATGATTTTTTTAATTATAAGATGAAATATAAATATTAGTTATTATTATTAATTTATCCTAGGGATGGTGGCCCAGTTTCTGCTGTGACAGGGCAGAATGAGGTAGCCTGGAGCAAAAGACCAATTGGGGAAGACAGCTGGGCGCCGGCAGGGCCACCCTGAAACCAGCCCCTGGTCTAAAGTCCACCCTGTTACAGGCCATTTTGCAGGTGGCCACCCTTGGTCCTTTGCAAAGGAAGGAATGAGGGATGACTTCCTGAAATGATTCCTTCTCAAGTCTTGTTTCCTTGGAACAGCTTGCCTTCTCTGAGTCTGTTTTGAAATGACAACCACTGGCCATGCTGTGGTTTCACTAGGGCCACAGACCACCCTCCTCTTTCCCTCCCATCTGCCCGGGATCAGCAATGCGGCTGTCAGATGAGGCAGGGAAAGGTCAGGAGGGCTGCCTCTCAACAACCGGCCACCCAGCGGAGCCGCAGCTGGCCTTAGCCACGTCCCAGGTGTCCTTGGAATGGCCTCAAGCTGCCTCCAGCCAGAGTGAGGGAGCTGAGACTCTTCTTTCCCGTGAAATTTACCTGCACTCGGTGCTCTGATGTTCTCCAGAAGGTTCACTTTGAAACAAAGAGAAGATCAAAATTCCTATCTGGGGAGGAGTTGGCTGGAAGGAAATGGAAGAGTCAGTTTCCATAGGTAAAATATTTTTTCCCATCCAGACTTGAGGCTCCTTCCCGCGGTGGTGGCTGGGCACAGAGGACTTGCCGGGTGGCAGCAGCTGCATGATATTGTGGGGTCTCCTCCACCAGGGGCCTCGGTGCGTGCTCACTGCACCCTGTGCTCAAGTGCACGGCCCTGTGTGCAGTTTACGTGCGAAGAAGCGGAGGCTCAGAGAGGTTTGGTAACTTGTCTGACATCCCTCAGCTTGCACCTGGCTCAGGAAACATCGTTTAACTGCCAACACCATCCTGCTTCCAAGAGACTCGTCTTAGGAAAAAGCCAGTTCTGTAGAAGATTATCCTCAGAGAGCTTAGGGAAACTGGTCCCTGCTCAGCCACAGAAGGGCTGTTCGAGACCCTTGGGAGGTGAGCTGGACAGGGAGTGGCATGGAACCACTTTTCTTGGTGAAGAGAGCAGATATCTTCATAGTCTCTTCTCTCCCTTCTTTCCTCCTCATTTCCTTCCTTTCTTTCTCCCTCTCTCCCTTCCTCCTTCCATGCCCTGTGTTGGCATTAGAGTCATCCCAAGGGAAATAAGTCATGACCCATTTTCTTGTGTGGGGCAGGGGCTGGTGGGGACAGGCTTGCCACCCAGTTAAGGCCACGCATAGTGGCAACTGCCCTAAGGGAGGCTGGGGTGAGGCTGGGAGGGAAGAGGGACTGACACCTGCCTTTCCCTATTTACTGGCTGACTGGCAGGTTCTGTTCCAAATGACGCTGCGTATGTACCCGTTTCCCTTGAACATCTGATCTGTTCCAACAACACGCTTTTCATCTGAGCGCCGGTTGATGAAATCCAACAATTAAGTGCATTCAGATGGAGCATGTCACAGCCAACGCTTTGGCCGCGTTGCACAACTTTGAAGTGCATTCAGAGGTTGAGGCGTCCTCTGCCACCTTCTGGGGTGAGAACTTGTTCCAGCCCTCCCCATGTCCCCTGCCACTAGCCAGCTGGGTCCCCCGCTTCAGAGGAGCACAGCTTGGGCAGCCTTGCTCCGACCAGACCCCCTGACATGGTCTGGCAAGAGGCACTGTCCTGGCAGTGGCAGGGGCTACTTGTTTCTTGAGTTCTTTGCATGATCCAAGGGCAGCTGCTGCCCCCTCAAGGGTGGCAAAGGTGGGGAGTGGCAGCTCCCCCTTGGGCAGGGGGCTCTTGTCGCTGTCCTCGTGGGCCGTCGGGCTGGTAGGCGTCCATCTGAGTGAGGGGGCTACGGGGTACGAGGCCTCTGTCTTGGAGGGACACTGTGCTGGGTGGTGGGTCCTCACTGCAGCATTGTCCAAATGCACTGAAGGGTGCTCCCGTGGAGGAATCCCAGTGAAAGCAGAGCTGTCCCAAGGCCCCCAGGTCAGGGCTCTGTATTTCTCCTTCTGTGGGAAGTGAGTCCTGGCTCTTGGACATTTCCTGGTGGAATTCACATCCGTTTATTTGCCCACCCTACACACAGCTGGAGGTTAGAAACTGGACTTCTGATGGAATCTTGGAAAGACATATCTCTTTCTTCTGGGAACAGGATGCTAGCCTGCTCTTGTTACTCAAAGCATCCTGGACTTTGGACCTTTTGATGTGTCATTGAAGCGTGGATTCTTGCTAGAATGCGGTGCTTCAATAATTTTCTAATTAGTCATTCAATGTTTTTCCATTTTTGACTGTGAAGACTCTCCTCCAAACTTATTTGGTTCCATCAGAAATGATGGTGCCCAATATTATTTTGCGGCCATTTGGAAAATGTGTAACCACCTGAGCACTCTCCCTTGGCTGTCACAGTTTGCTTCAGAAGTTTAGCAGTCGTAGCAGTGACATCACAGCTTTTCTAATGTCCAGGGACAAAGTGATCCTAGAACCTGTAGTGGTGTGGGGTGGTGGCACTGGTGGTCCCATCCTCTGCCTTTGTGTTGATGAAATGTCCTGAACAAGTTTGGCACCAGTATATGTGCATTTGTCCTTGAAGTCAATTGACTTTGCTAGGGTCACAGTATCTTGTATTACTTTGGGTCTTCTCTAAGTTTGTTTATCAATGATTATTCTTCTCTTTGGCACCATAGCAACCACTAGAGCATCCCATCTTGATGCATTAATAGGGTTCCAGTATCTGCGCCTAATTTTAAATCTTTGGCCTAAGTCCCAATTGTGATGTGGGGCAGGAATGGATGCTGGTTTCATCTAGAGAAGGACTATGGGTGAGCGAAGCATTTTTGTGGTGTGACCTGGCTGGGTATTGGATGGCAGAGTAAGTGAGGGACGGAGTTCAGGGCACCCAGGACAATAAGCCCCCACCCACTCATCCTCCACCCCAACCCCGTATAAGCAGAGGTTCTCCTCCCCTTTTGCCCAGCCTCCCTCATGATTCTTATTTTTCAGAATTTTCTTTCTTTATTCTCCTGCATTTATTTTCTCGTAAAAATTGTATACCTACTTGTCAAAACCTGCCTCTCTCTGGCCCCCAAGTTCCACTAATATCGTGATTGGAGTTGTATTGAACTCACTTGTTAATTTAGGAGGGACTAATATGTCCCCTCCATCAAGAGACATGCTTTACCTCTGTGTATTTAAGTCTTCTAGAATGTTCTTTAGTAAAACCTTGCAGTTTTCTTCTTATAGTTTTGCAGTTATTCCTTATATTTTATAGTTGCTTTTTTTAAAAAAACAATTACGTATTTGTCCTTGATAGCCATCTGTTTAAATTATACTTTCCATGTGCATGTCTACTTTATTTCTCTTTTGAAGAACAAACTCTTGAATATGCTTACAAATTCTGTTTTGTTCCATTATTTATTTATAAATTCTATGTTTTGATCTGTTTTTTAATTTCTAAATATTTTATCCTTATTAATTTCCTCTTTCTGCTCTGAGTTTATTTTGTTCTGTTTTTAGTTTCTTGCTTTGACTGCTTTCTTCATTTCGCTTAGTTATTTCTTATTCAAATATGAAAATATTTCAATCTCTTGTTTTTTTCTCCAAGTACAGATTTGACCACATCTTATAATTTTTATGTGGATTGTTATTGTTTATGTAATAGATTACCTAAAATCTCTAACTGCAGATTTGAATTCTTCTTTGAATTGAGTCATTTCATAAAGCAATATTTAATTTACAGCAGGTTAGAGGTTTTCTGGGTTGTGTCTTTTTGTTTATTCTTTTGCAATAATTTCATTTTTGAAATTTATAAAAGTTTACTTTTCATCAAATGGATATGATTGCTTGTGATAAACATCCACGAATGTTTGAAATGTGTTTCCTCTGTTTTAGGGATAAATAATTCAATATATACTTATTTTTCATGCATTTAAGAAGTATTTATCGAATGCTTACTAGATGTTGAGTATTAGGCTAGGCAATGAAGATATGAAAAATGAGCAAGAAAGAGACCGTTTTATTAGTTTCTAGTTTGCACAAGCAAATACCGTGAATTGGGTCAGGTTAAACAATGGGAGTTTATTCACTCAGTTTGAGGCTGGGAAAAAGTACAAATCAAGGCATCATCAAGGTGATGCTTTCTTCCCAAAGGCTAAGGTTTTCTGGGGCTGGTTGCTGGCAATCCTTGGCCCTTAGCTTGTTATGGTCGGGGCAAATGGCAGTGTCTCCTTCTCTACCAGGTTCTTTTGAAATTTAGCTTCTTTTTTCCGGTGGCTCCCTCTCTCTGTGTGTGTCTGAATTTTGCTCTGCTTAATAAATGTCTCCACTAATAGGATTTAAGACCCATCTGGATTGAGGTGGGTCACACCACAGCTGAAGTGATGTCATCAGAAAGGTTCTGCTTACAAAGGGATCCCACCCACAAGAGTGGATTAGGTCTAAGAATGCGTTTTTCTGGTGCACATGGAGTTCCCAGCCACCACAGACACATGAACTGAAACCCCTAGGATTTAAATTCTAATGGGGATAAGGAGAGGCTGTCAAGCAGGCCATTGCAAATACTACCCATAAATGCTGTGATAAGACTAGTGTCTCAGAGAGCTCTTCAAACACATTGGAAGGCTTTCCGCAGGAAGAAACATCTAAGCTTAATGACATTTCAAATCCTCATGCTTTACATAAGTTTAGTGCTATGTTATTTAATACATAAAGGTTCATGACTATTATATCATCATTGTGGGGTCTATCTTCTATGTATATAAATGCAAAACAAATCTGTCTGTAATATTTTATGCCTTCAATTTTATTACTTATTATTTCAAACTGTTCTTTTTATAGTTTGCCATATATATATATTGGGGGGGGGGGCAGTCATTTGATGTTAGGCATGTCTCTTGCAAGCTCTGTCCTAGCAGATACTCTTTCTGAATCCAACTGAAATGACTTTAAATATCCCTTACATTCATTAGAGGCAAAATGAAGGCTTGAGCCAGTACATGGATATTTAAAGGTCATTGTAATTCATTTTACAATAATCAGCACCTAACTTAACCTGAGCCGGTCCCTCTTTCAAGCAGTTTGTGTAAATTAAACCACCACGTTTCTGAAGCAGCACTCTGAGGTGGGAGCAATCATCACACCCATTTTGCAGGTGAAGAAACAGGCGCAAAGCAGCGAGGCAGCTTGTTGTGGGTCACACAGGCAGGAAGTGGTGCCGCGGGGATTTTATCCAGGTGCCTGGTTCCTGAGCTTAGCTGTGTGGCCTCTAAGTACACTTCCGCCCTGTTCCCCGTTTACTGGGCAGGAAACTGAGGCCAAAATCTCGTGAAGTGGAAGCTGCCAGGTTGGGTGACCAGCTGTCCTGATTTTACCAGGACTGAGGGGTTTCCTGGGGTGTGGGATTTTGCAGCTTAATCTGGGTCACCCGAGGGCCAGGGACTCGGACCTGCCCACTAAACCCGGCGCCCTTCCCCGCGGCCTGTCGGCCCCACAGAGCCCTTTGTAAGTGACTTCAAGGATGTGGTGGGAGCAGGGCAAATGGGGCATCTTCTGGAATTTAGGGCACGCTATGATTTATAACAAACAGATGGACGAGTCAGTGCCCAGCTCACTTTGCGATTCCCCTCCCCCTCCAGAGACAGCCTCCCTGCCCGGCAGCCGGGAGAACAATGGGGCCCTTCACCGCGGGGAGAAAGGGCCTTTCATGCAAGTTCACTGTACCCGTGCCTGCCTGGACCTCTGTCCTGTGAGGGTACCTCATGTCCTGCAGGTCGGAGACTGTGGGAGGATGAGAGCAGTGACGTGGATGGGGTTTGGGGTGGCCGTCAGGACAGGCCTGTG
>PVIY010039112.1:13252-23464 GCA_004026745.1 Myrmecophaga tridactyla
TTCTCATTTTCCCATGGGGAGAACTGGCCCTTGCCTTCTTCCAGCCCCCAGAAACCTGGAGGGGCCTGTCCTCAACCCAAAGAAGGGGCTCCAGGGCCTTCATTGTGGGTGTTTTGCTGATATAAGTCATGCAAAAAAGCTTCCCTTCCATCCCCTCTCCTCCCATCCCCTCCCCCCCTTCCTATGAGTGGGAATCCAGGGGAATCCAGCTTGACCCTGGGGAGCAGGAAGGCCTCCCTGCAGGGTGACAGCTAAGCTCAGAGAAGGCATTTGGCAAATTGAAAGCAGGGCACTGAGTAGCAGCTGCCCCCTGCCTTCCCCCAGACCCTTAGGAAGACCTGTCCACCCTACCGGAGCATCGTGTCCCCAGGGTGACCTCAGGTCACCCCCTCCACTCCATCACTTGGTCCAGGCCTCCAGCAGCTCCCTGGGGCAGCCTCAAGAGCATTCCAACTGGGCTCCTGCTTCTCCTTTGTAACCCCCCCCGCCAAGGCCTGTCCTCTACACTGCAGCCAGAGTGACCTTCAAAAGACAAATTGGGCTCATCACGCCCCCGCCCAAAGCCTTCCCAAGCCTTCCCACCACGTTTCCAAATTCCTTACTCACCTACAAAGTCCTGGTGATGTGCCTGCAGCCTCCCCTCCTGCTCCCTCTGCTGCCTCCAGCTGGCCTGCGGCAGCACCATGCTTGCTCTCACCGTGGGGCCTTTGCACATGCTGTTCCCGCTGTTCTGGACTCTTCCATGTTCCTCTCTCACATCCCATTCAAGTTGTGGCTCAAATATCACTTCCCTGGGAGGGCTCCCAGCACTATATCCAATATATCCCCCACCCTGCCCTCAAACCATCCCCCCCCTCATTCTGCTTTCTCTTTCTTCTTTGCATTCAGCATCGTCTTGCATCATATATATTTGCTTGGTACTTATTTGGTATACTGTGCCCACACTAGACTGTTAGCTCTTGTTCACTATCCAGTGATAACTAGGGGTACCCAGTAAGTATCTAGCACAAAGTAGGTACTTAGTAAATGAATGATGGGAAAAGAGACTCAATATGAAGCGCACTTAAGGAGCCCGGGGTATTTTCATGGGTGATGAAAAAGTTTTGAAACTAGAGTTGAGCTGGTGGCTGCACAATATGGCAAATACACCACATTCCTTTGAGTCATACACTTTAAAATGGTTGATTCTTTGCTCTGTGAATTTAACTTCCATAAAAAAGAAAAGGAAAAAACGCCACTGTTGCTGGGGCCCTGTGGATTATGACAAATGGGGTTGAGTGGGTGCCCATCTCAGGGCATTTGCTTTAACCCCCAGGGGAGGGTGATGCAAAGTCAGGATTGAGAACCCTAATGTTGGGCCCATTACATATTCACTCAACAAACATTTACTAAGTACCTCCTATGTGCTAGATACTTACTAGAGACGATGTTCAAGTGTCTCTTCTTCAGGCCGAGGCCATGGGGGACAGGCGACATGATGGGATCTGGGTTCTCAATACCACCCTGGCCACAGCTCAAAGAGGAGCAGGGGTGACAGGGGAGCCTGCTTGGAGACCGGGGCGGGGGTGTAGGAGATGGTGTGGGCAAGAGAGAGTTGGGGACTGTGACTCCCGCCCGACCTCATTCCCAGGGCTGAGCCTGGCCCTGGTATACAGCAGGCGCTCCACAAAGGGGCTCTGAGTGAGGAGTCGGCTCCCCATTCTTCCTTAGCATCGCTCACTGCAGAGGAAAGAGGCACCATGGCCTGAGCTTCTGTAGAAATCCCAGCACCATCACTATTCAAAGTGTGGGCCGCAGACCAGCAGCCTCAGCCTTTCTAAGGAACTGGCTCCAAATACAAATGCTCAGGAAGCCCTGGGAGTGGCCCCAGCAGACAAGTTCAACAAACTCTCCAGGTGATTCTAATGCAAGGTTGAGCTTGGAAACTACTGCTGGAAGACAGAGTGTTAATTCTGATGTATTTTGCATTGGGACCCACATTATCAGACCCTGTGAAAATAGACAAGTTCTGAGCTGTCACACTCACAAGTGGGTACAGGCTGACATGGACAGGGTCGCCTGCTTGGTGGTGGCGCTTCCTGGCTCCCCTGGCTCCCGGAAAGTCAGCCTCTGACTCTGTATTCCAGCAAAGGCTGCTGTGGCTCAGAAACCAACACACCTGCCTCACCTTTCTTCTTCATCTGTTCCTGAAAGAGGGCCATTAACCAACTCAACTCATCTTTTGGTCTTTTTTAAGCTCCTACTGCATGCCTAGGAAAACGCTAGGCATTTTGGGGACGGGGGTTGTAAAAGAGAGGAGTTGGTGCCCTTAATTTTCCCCTAAGCCAGCTGGGGAGTGGATTAATTAGTGACCCAGGGCCACTGTAACAAAGTCCCACAAACCAGGATGCTTGAAACAACAAAAATGTCTTCTCTCACAGCTCTGGAGGCCACAAGTCCAAAATTGAGATGTCAGCAGGGTGGACCCCTTCTGAAGGCTCCGACGGAGAATGTTTCTGATACCTCTCTTAGCTCCTGGTGGCTCCCAGAAATCCATGACGTTCCTTGGATAGTGGCAAGTGGCAGCCACATTCCAATCTTACCTGGCCGTCTCCTCTCTGTGTCCCTGTGAGTCTCTCCACTTCTGGTAAGGACATAAGTCACTGGATTTAGGGCCACCCCAATCTGGCATGACCACATCTTAACTAATTACATCTAGCAAAGACCCTGTTTCCAAATCAGCTCACCTTCTGAGGGTCTAAGTGGACCCCTGCAGGGTGTGAGGACTAAACACACAGATGGATGTTGAAACAGACCAGGCCGTGTGCTGCCTTTCTTGTGTTTGCAGAGGAGGACAATGGCTGTTTTTTCCAATAGCTGCTGCTTCCCAGTGTTGGCACAGTTCTGGCTGGGCAGTGTATCCCTCCCCACCTACGCCCCTCAAAGCCCGGGTGACCAGGAATTGGATATGTTGTGGAGGGCTTCAAGGAGCTCTGTGCTCCCCAAACCTGGCCAGTGATCAGACTCACGGGGCAGCTGGGTTCTAGCCCAAAGTCTCTGATTCCATCCATCTAGAGGAAAGCCCAGGAGTCCGTGTTTCTAAAGAGCTTTTCCTAGCCAGGTTTGGAAACTACTGCTTTAGCATAAAATGGATGATCTGAGAAGATTAAGGTTGCAAGATAAAAAACAGGGATGCCCAGTTAAATTTATTTTTTCTTTTTTGCATGGGCAGGCACCCGGAATCGAACCACGGTCTCTGGCATGGCAGATGAGAACTCTGCCACTGAGCCACGATCACACCACCCCCCATAAATTTGAATTTCAAATAAAGAATGGATCATTTTTTAGTATAAGTATGTCTCAGATGTTGCATGGAACATACTTCCATTAAAAACATTATCCATTCTTTACCTGACATTCAAATTTAACCGGCATATTACAATTTTTTCACTAAACCCAGTACCCCCATATAAGCTGATTTTGGGGGGGGCCTCCCAACGAAGACTCACTGAAGCAAAAAGCATTTATTGGGGACTTACTATGTGCCAAGTAATGTTCTTAGCACTGGTAAAGCAGGAGTGAAAAAGGCACATGGAGTCCCTGACAGTCTAGGCCAGGGCCAGGGAGGAGGCAAGGAGAGGTGACCATTTAGGCTGGTGACAGCAGCTTGAAGAAAATAAAATGGGGACAGAGGGTGATGAGGGTGGGCAGGGTGGCCCAGGAAGATGTCCTGGAGGCAGCAGCTCTGAGCTGAGATCTGCAGGATATGAAGATGCCCCCAGGGCAGGGGGAGTAGGAGGTGCTATGGTGGGGGTTAGAAGGTGGGGGCTGAGCCCGGTGTGTTCTGGGAAGAGGAGAAGGCAGGGGCAGTGGCCAGGTGAGCAGAAGGCCAGGGGCTGCGGCTGGGTGAGCGCAAGGGAGAGTAATGGGAGGCAAGCCAGACTTCCTGAGCAGATTCGGGTTCTCTGTGCAATGGGAAGCCATTGGAAGGCTTTCACCAAGTGGTGTAAGTGGATTGGGGCTCTATAATGGCCCCTTTGGCTACAGTATGGAAGCAGAGTGGAGGGGAGCAGGACCGGGTGCAGGGGAGCAGGGAGGGGGCGGCTGTGTCATCCAGGGGGGAAGGGCTGGTGAGTTGGGCTGGGATGGGAGCGGTGATGTCAGAGAGAAAGGGGAGTTCCCATGAATGTTTTGAAGGAAGGTGGGCAGGAATTGATATTGAATTAGATGTAAGGAATGAGAGAAAGGGGATGGAAGGTGGCTCCTGGGTGGCGGTTGCTGGGGAGGGGCAGGTTTGGGATTGGACTAGGGGCTCAAGGATGCTGTTCCTTCAGCCAAGGACGACCCACACCAAAGGGTGCAGGTAGCAAAGGGCACCCTGGCTGATGTTTTATGGGAATTATGGACATCATCCAAGGTTAAAGCAGGGCACATTTGGGGGGCGCAACTCTGCGGGTGCTTGCAGATGAGGGGGACATGTGGCATTTTGGCTGCTCTTTGGGGGATGCCAACCCTTCTTTGCTCTGAAGCATGACCACAGCAAAATAACTTCCACTTGTTACCCCCTGGCTCTAGGAATCTGATAATCCATGCAGCTGGTCAACCAAGGTGATTTTTTTTTTTTTTTTGCATGGGCAGACCCCAGGAATTGAACCCGGGTCTCCAGCATAGCGGGTAAGAATTCTGCCTGCTGAGACACCATGGCCTGTCCTGAATTTTTAACAAGAAGCATGAGTCCTGAGCAGAGGTGGGAGAGTGTGCGAATTTGGGAGGCCCCAGTTTTCCAGAGTTCTTTTCTGGGATCACTAGCCTGGTATAGGTTTCAATCGTGACTGCTGGTCAGGGGCGCTGAAGGAGCCTCACTTAATTGCCCTGATATCCTCTTTCAAGTTGGTCCCATGGGGGTGGGGGTGGGGAGGAAGACTCGCATCTGGGCTGATGGGCCCCTTTTGACCAAGGGCCTCCTGTCCTTAGTCCACCCTGTTGGAGGTGCCTGTGAACAGAAGAGCCTGACCTTCTAGTCTGGCCTGCAACTGAGCTCAGAGCTGCTTCCCGAGGGTCATGCCAAGCGGATCCATAAAGGTGCATTCAGTTGCAGGTCAGGGAACTCCAGCTGCCCTTGGTCTGGATGGTTCTCACACATCCATGGCAGGCGGTTGTGGGTTCTGGGTTCAGCTGTCAATCATACCCTCAGGGAGCCACCCTCTTCTGTCTTGCTGCTTCACCATCTTTACTTGGCATATCGGGTTTTCTTCCTTATACTGTTGTCTTGAGGTTGCAAGATGGTGGCCACAGCTCCTAGGTGGAAAGGCAAGAAGAAAGGGGGGTGGACATGCTAGCCAGGAAAGTCATCTATCTAATAAACAGTGTATCACAATATATAACAGCCTGGATTCTGTTAGCAGAGAAGGAGGTTGGAATTGGGCAGGGAACTGCTACTGCCCCCATACGCAGCATTGTCCTTAACCTTGACTTACCTCTGCCCAGGCAAAATGGGGCCAATCTTCCCTCGTAGAATGGAATCCATTTGCACAACAGAAAGGGTTTAGATCCAGCTCATACACTAAGTCTGTGGCTGCACATCAGTAAAATAGTAGCCATGTGTGTTGAGTGCTCAGCAGGTGCCAGGCACTGGACTTTGCAGTAGTATTTCATTTTCCACTACGAGGTATGCACCATTATTATTTCCATAGTACAAATGAGCAAATCAAGTTTTCTAGAATAACTTCCAAAGGTCAGATAGGTTGAAAGAGGCAGAGCGAAGATCCAAAGAGTGCGTTCCCCGAGTTTGGGCTCTTACCCACTCAGGACTAACCTTTCCTCTCAGGGAAATCCCAGCAAGATTCAGTCTCTGCATCTGCGAGGGAAACACAAAACTCAGAGCACAACACCCAGACCAGCCATTCCATCACCCACTTTCTGTGCCTGGTGGGGTGTTTCACAACCTGTTATAATGAGCTTGCTCATTACTGTGATTCCTGTGTCTCCCCGATTAGAGACAAGGCTATGCCTGCCCCCTCGCTGACTTACCCTCCTAAAAACAAACTGAACCTCCAATTGTGAGCTCCAAACCTGAAGTCACAGCTTGAAATCAAGCTGCATCACACACGGGCAACTCTAAGAAGCGAGTTCCAAAATGAAAAGGTGAGGTGCTTCTAAAGAGTTGAAGACAGTGTGACAATTTTCTGTTGCAAAATTGGATTGGTCCAGAGAGGAATGAAATCAGAGTAAACATAAGCACTCAGAGTCTGGTGGGCTGGTTGGATTTGCACAGCCGGGCCACAAGGGGGCAGAGACGATGTTCCCAGGGACTTGGTGATCTGTAGTCTGGTGGTTTTGCAGCCTGACTCATTTGCCGGGCTTTTCCTCTTCCACCCAGGAACAACCACGCACCAGCATTCTTGAGGTTAATTCTTACTCAGCAGTTAGGGACTAGAGAAAGAGAGTTAGGGCTCATTCAGCTATAAGTAGTCCAGGAAGGCTTCCTGGAGGAGGTGGATCTTGGGCAGATTGGGTCAAAGCATCTGGTATTTTGCAGCAATTCAATTCAACGGCATTACTTCAGTGTCTACTGTATACTGGACACTGCCCTAGGTGCAGTGGGCAAGCAGGCAGCAGATGGGGTCCCTTCCCTCTGGGGGGACGCAGTTCATTATGATAGTAAATGCTCAGATAGTTATAATGTAAGGCAGAGTTGATAAAGGTGATAAAGAAAATGAAAGAAGGCTCCTAGTTATTCTGTCTGGTGGGGCCTGGAGCAGCGTCTCAGAGATGGGGATGCTTGAGTTGGGCCTTGGGGAACCGCAGCTTCGGTCAGGACAGCTTGTGGGGCCTCACCCCAAGCTATCACCAGCTGAACTGAGTGGGGACACAGAGAAAGCATTTACAAGACACTGTGTGTATGTGTGTGTGTGTGTGTAATGCCAGCCTTGTGTTTAAGAATGCCAACTTTAGTAGTGGCACATCTGAATTCAAGTCTCAGCTTGGCCATTATTAAGCTGTGTCACCTTTAAACTGCTCCACCTTTTCTCTTCAACAGAATGGACATAATACTCGTACTTAGCTCATAGATTGTTCTGGAGGTGCATTACATAAACACAAAAAATTATTAGCATCTTGGAACCAAAATTCCAAATCACTTATAACCTGAGAAGAAAGAGATAGCCAACCTATATTTGTAAAGCACCTACTATGTGCCAGGCCCCGGGAATACAACAGGAAGTGAAAAAGAGCAGCATCCCTGCCCTCATAGAGCTGGAGGGGGAGACAGCAAACAAATTAAGCCAATCTATAGCAGCCTGCTGGCCAGAAGTTTTATGGCGGAAATAAATCAGGGTGGGAGTAGGAACTGTCCATTTGGAGGGGTAGGAGGTTGCATTTTTAAATAATTTGCTCAGGGAAAGTTGCAGAAGGGCTTGCCTTAGAAAGGAGTGATAGTGGTAAGAAATACATATTTAAACTTTTTGATACCGACAGGTTTAAATATGCTTGGTAAAACCTTAAAGGTAAGGAATAGTCAAACTTCCAAGGTCCAAGAAGAAAACAAGAGGAACAAGGAAAACCTGATTAACTCAATAAAATAAAAAGAAAAAACATGGTAAACAGAAAAACAAATCAGACAGAAAGAATTAAAACCAATATATGTTATCAAAGACGTGGAGATATAAATCTCTGAGATTTTATATATAAAGCAAAAGCCAGCTATAAAGTGCTAACAAGAGACAGACTACAAGGGAAATGACCCAGAAAGTTTAGAAATAAAGAGATAAGCAAGGATAAATTTTGGGCAACGCAAAGGGGAAAAAAAAAAGGTAGGAAGGGAAATATTACTATCAGATTAGAAAGAACCAAAAGTCAAAGGCAGTCAACAATAAAAAGAGGAATATTTTACTCCGATGAAATCTGCAATCCACCAAGAAGACCCTGCAGGCATGAATTTTAATCCACTGAACAACTCTTCACTAGATTCAAAGACTCTAGTCCAGGCTCTTGACAAAATCACATCAGACCAGTGGAGATCAGCATTTCCTGGTGGTAATTGGGTAGATCAGATGGATAAATATGCAGATAAAGAATCTGAGTGACACAATTAACAAGCTTAATTAAATGTACGTGAAATTTGTACCAAAGGAACAACCCCATTCTCCAAGCTCCTTGGAACATTCTCAACATTTACTTGTGAACTTGACTGACTAGTAGGAATCCTAGCTGCCACATGCAGAAACCCTGACTCGAACAGGTTTGAACAAGGAAACATCTGAGCCTTCCTCCCGGGAGCCTGGGGAAATGTGGGGCACCAGGCTGGGCCATGGCAAAGGTCTGGGGCCTCTCTGTATCCTCACCCTGCCTTGCATGACAGTTCATCCTACAGCTGGCTCTGGGGTTCCCTTGTCCACATCCACTGGGAGAGAGGGAGGACTTTCTCCTCCAGCCCTGGAGTAAAGCTCTTCCCTCTTGTCGGGACTTGGGGATGGCCCTGCCTTTGATTCAAAAGGAGTTTGCCAAAGATGTGCACTGGTTGGCTTCACCCTGGAATCTCCTGGAAAGAAGGACAGAGATGGGGCTCATGACCCACCTCTGGAGCTGGGCTGTGGTCAGTTTTCCCGACTCGCAGGCTGAACAGAGAGAGGGACCAGTGGAGCCAAATCAGTGCCCCTGGGAAGGAGAAAGGGGAGAAGGATGCTGGGTGGGAACCAACAGAGCCCAAAAGGTGTTACAAATTCCAAGAGGAAATTTACTTGCAGGTCATGGTTTCTGCCAATAAATGTTTCAGTACATTTGTAAGAAAACCAAATATTTTTTTCTTTTTTTTTTTTTAATTGAGAGGGAGGTGACAGTGGCTCAGTGGCAGAATTCTTGCCTGTCTTACCAGGACCTGGGTTTGATTCCTGGTGCTTGCCCATACGAAAAAAATAAAAAATTGAAGTAAAACTTACATCCAGTAAGTGCACTGATCTTAAGTGTAGACTGGTTTTACCCCTGAAGGTTCCCAGTCATTACCCCCCTCCCCAGAGGGAACCACTCTCCTGACACCAATCACTCTGAGTTAGCTTTGTCTGTTCTTGAATCTCATATGAATGGAATTATATAGCATATAGTCTGTTGTGTTTGGTTTCTTTCGTTCAGTGTAATGTCAGTGACATTCACAGTTGCTGTTTTGGGTATCAGTCTCATTTTTTTTTGTTGCTGCATAGTATTGCTTTGCATGAATGTACCACAATTTAATTGCCTTTTCTATAGTTGATGGATAATTTCACTGGAAATTTTGAAGACCTATTTTTTAAAACAATTTTTAAATCAAGGAGGGAAAAAAACCTTCAATTTTAGCTTACTTAGCTATTATTATATAGCAGCAGTACCTTGGGTGTAGCCAAATCCACAGTCAGAGGAAAAGCCATAGTCTAAAACACTATTATTATTAAAAAAAAAAAAAGAATGATTGGACAGGAATGAACTGATAATTCTACCAAAGAATATAGAAAAGGAACAATATAAATAAATTAGAAAACAAAAAGATTATGTTATTCTAGATTAAAGCAAAAAAACAAGTAGGAAAAAATCATGAAGTTGATAAAATGAAGAGTTGATTATTTCTAAACACTAAGAAAATGCACAACCTCCTCATAAACCTGTATTAGAAACAATAAACAAATATCTGCAAAGTAAATCATGTGACAAGGCCTACAATCACAGACATAGATAAGATTTTAAAAGTTATGAGAAAATATTTTAAAAATCTAGTGAAATGCTAGATGACTTTCTTGAGTAATATAAATATGCAAAATTGACTCAAGAAGACTTTAAAAAGCAACAGGCAAGCAACCATAGAAAAAATTTTTAAAATTTATCAAAGATCCCATCATACAAAATCCCCTAAATGAATTTGATTTTATGTGAGTTCAAGATAACCTTCAAAGAAGAGGTAATTCCATTTAAACTTTATCAGCCCATTGAAAAAGAGCAATATCTCCTCACTTTATAAGGCTAGCAAATGTGTACAGCTGATTTTTTTTTGTAGTTTTTTTTTAATAAATTTTTTTATTAATTAAAAAACTTAACAAAAGAACATTAAAATATCATTCCATTCTACATATACAATCAGTAATTCTTAATATTATCACATAGTTGCATATTCATCATTTCTTAGAACATTTGCATCGATTTAGAAAAAGAAATAAAAAGACATCAGAAAAAAGAATAAAACGATAATAGAGAAAAAAAGATTATACCTAC
>PVIY010039113.1:0-23457 GCA_004026745.1 Myrmecophaga tridactyla
GGGGTGTTAAAATCTGGGAGTGTCGCATACTCAGACCCAAGCAAGCTTTTCCTTTACCCTGGGGAATGATTTTAGAAAAGGGGCAGCCAGTATCATGGGCCCCTGGGTGACACGCCCCCTCTGTCTTCTACAGATCGTGAGGATCAGTCCATTCTGTGCACGTGAGTAATCCAGAAGGACTTCCTGGAGGAGGAGGGTTCCCAGCTGGGCATGGCTCTAATGGGAGGGGTGGGTATGGGGGGCTTACCTGACATCATTGCCAACCCCCTTTGCTTCCTCTTGCACCCCCATCCCCCATAGCGGGGAGTCTGGAGCCGGGAAGACAGAAAACACCAAGAAGGTCATCCAGTACCTCGCCCATGTGGCGTCCTCACCCAAAGGCAGGAAGGAGCCTGGCGTCCCGGTAAGCGGCCCCAGCCGCCGGCGCCCTCCAGCCCCTCCATTTGTGCCCCTGCATCCCACCTCCCTCACAGAGGGCCACTGCCAGTGTGGGGCCTTCTCTTGGCTGCCTCTGAGCACCTGCCACATACCTGTGTAGCCCTGGGGGCCAGTTCCTGACCTCATGGGCACTCGGGACCTCCTGTGCCTCTGTCTGACCTCACAGGACCCAGATTTGTTTATATAGCTCTGAGCCCTGTGCTAGGCCCTTTGCTTCTATGAACCCTTGGCACAGGTAGGTTTTGGCCTCCTGCATTAAAGATGGGAAAATGAAGGCCTCGACCCTGGCGGGGGGAGAAGGGGGCCACACCAGGCCTTGTGGTCCCTGTACCCCACCCCACCCCACCATCCCAGATTCTCCAGCCCCTGTCCCCCTCCCTCCTCGAGACCACCTGTTCACCTGTGTGTCTGTCCACGTTCCATGTGCTGTGTGCTGCTCCGTGTCTCGTGTCCCGTGGCGTCCTCAGGCCTCCGCCAGCACCGTGTCTTATGTGAGTAGCAGGGAACATGAGTGCTGCCCCGCCACCCCCCACTGCCTTCCTGGCAGTTGGGGCCTAAGACACTGATTGTCACCCCTGCCAGGGACCCACACTGCCACTTATGGTGGTCCTACTGTGTGCACACAGCTTGGGCCCATGCTGTCTTTATGGTTGTCCTACTGTGTGCCTGCATCCTGGGCCCATGCTGTCTTTATGGTTGTCCTACTGTGTGCACACAGCTTGGGCCCATGCTGTCTTTATGGTTGTCCTACTGTGTATCTGCATCCTGGGCCCATGCTGTCTTTATGGTTGTCCTACTGTGTGCCTGCATCCTGGGCCCCTGTTGTTTTTGAGGTGTCCTGATGGTGCACACGCAGACTGGTCTGCAGGTACCAACCTCAGACAACCCAGAAGCCAAAACTACCATTTATTGCTGACCTCCCAAGTATCTGTAGTTAGAGCCCACAGATACCCTGCCTGCCTGCGGCCCAGAATCCACACTCCAATTTCTATTGCATCCTACTGTGTGCACCCAGCCCAGGCTAAGCTCAGAGAGCGCTGAAAGAAATATCCTCCAGTGCTGGAGAACCTGGCCAGGAAGGAAGGGGCGGGATTACCGTTGACTGGGGACCTACTATGTGCTGGTGTTGGGCCCCTTTCCAGGCACAGAGAGAATAAAGGCAGACTGATGACAGGCTAAGCCACTGAGTCATGCACTTGTGAGGCACCTGGCCCAATTGGGAAAGGGGCACCATTTGCTAAGCGCCCCCACCCCACGAACGATGGCTCGCACAGCAGTGCCCTTAACACGGCCCACCCAGCCTGTCACCTCCCCAACCTCTCCTCCCACCCTCACCCCCTCGCTTCCTCAGCTCCAGCCACACTGGCCTCCTCGCTCCTCCTCCGGCACGCTAGGCTGGCTCCTGCCTCAGGGCCTTTGCATGGCCGTCACCTCTGCCCAGAACACTCTCCCCCCAGACATCCACGCGCTTCCCCCTCCTGCCGCCCTCAGATGCCTGCTCATACGTCAGCTTCCCGGCCAGGCCTGCCAGCCCCTCCCTGTTTGAGCTCTGTCGCCTGCCCAGCCCTCCCTGCACCTTCGCTGCTCATCTTCCCCCCACCCCGTCCCCATCCGGCGCCCACTCTGTGCCTCTGATTTATCTCATTACCATCTCGTCCGTCAGCCCCTCTTCAACATAAGCATTAGGAGGGCAGGGGGTTCCGTCCGTCTCGGTCCCTGCTGTGTCCAGGCTCTAGGGCACTGTCTGGCACACAGGAGGAGCTCGGCGTTGATTGAAGGGATGGGTGGATGGATGGATGACCTGTGTGCTAGACTCTGTGTGGAGAGTTTTGGGGGATATTTTATTTCATTATCATAAAGCCCCAAGAAGCACTTGTGTTTGAGAGACAAACACAGAGACAGAGATAGACACAGAGACAGAGAGATAGAAAGAAAGAGAGGTCTACCAGTTCCCAAACTCTTGTCCTCCCATTTTGTTTTGGTTGCCCAGTGCTGGCAGAGGCAGATGCAGGAAGAACAGGAACCTGCCTCTCAGCTCTCACCTACCAGAATGCAAGCCCCAGGCAGGCAGGTTGCCTACAGAATACAAGCCCCAGGTGGGCAGGACAGCTACCAGAATACAAGCCCCAGGTGGGCAGGATCAGTCTGCCCTTTGGCCTACTACTTCTAAAGCCATGTGTATTGCCTGGCACACAGCAGCCACCCTCTGAATATTTGCTGTGTGACCTGACGGGTCCGCAGTGCAGCTGGAGGGTCCCTGAACCTCTCCGCGGCCAGGCCTCTGACCTTTGCTCCACGATATGTGCTCATGCAGCAGAGCTGCTCCCCAAGCACAGGCTGTCCCACCCTGACCCGGCCAGATGGGGGCTAAGAGGAGACCCCCACAGACAGCCTTGACGCCCTGGGGGCTGGGGGAGCTTGGAGCAGGAGCCCTGCTCTTGGCACTGCCTGGCTGGGAGAGGAAACCACCACCTCCTGAAAGCCTACACTGGGCCAGCGGGGAGCCCATTGGGTGGATGGCGTCATTTTCCCCTTTGTCAGAAACCCCACAAGTTAATCTGTGTGTACCTGCTCACTGTAAGGAAAAATGAGATCAGGTGACACCCCCTTTCTTCCTCCCAGCCCCCCTTCCTCGGGGGCTTACCACCACCTGCAGTCTGGCGTGTCCCCTTGCAGACCTTTCTCTGCACACTTGCAAGCATGTGCGTTCCCGGTGCATTACCAAGAAAAGGGCCAAATAGATCCATTTCCAGGCCGGTAGAAGTGAGAGTCTTGTTTTGTGTTTTTCTCCTTAATTTGTCTTTTATTAGTAGTACCACATCGCAAATGTTGTCCTGCAACTTGTTTTTTGTTTCTTGTTTTGTTTGCGCTACACATCGTCTGGGAGATGTTTCCCTGTTCCCCTCACAAAAGAAGGATGGGCCAGACCCGGCTCTGGGGGAGCGGGCAGGTGCGCCCCCTGCCAGACCCCACAGGCAGCGGCGAGGCAGGCCCCCGCCCCCAGGTTCTCACTGAGACCCCCCCCTCCGCCCCCGCAGGGAGAGCTGGAGCGGCAGCTGCTGCAGGCCAACCCTGTCCTGGAGGCCTTCGGCAATGCCAAGACGGTGAAAAACGACAACTCCTCCCGATTCGTGAGTGCTGGGGCGGGGCCGGGTGTCTGCCCCGGGGAGGCAGGAGCTGGGCACGGACAGGGCAAGATGTGTGGATCCACTGAGGAGGGAGGGGCTGGGCCTGGACCCCTGGGTCTGGGGGAGGAGAGCTTGGGGGATCCCCAGGTGTGGGGGAGGAGGGGCTGGGGGACCCCTGGGTCTGGGGGAGGAGGGGCTGGGCCTGGACCCCCAGGTCTGAGGGAGGAGGGGCAGGGGAACCCCCGAGTATGGGGAAGGAGGGGCTGGGGTGCCCCCGGGTCTGCGGGAGGAGGGTCTGGGGGACCCCCAGGTCTGGGGTAGGAGGGGCTGGGGGCCGGGACCCACTGGTCTGGGGGAGGAGGGGCTGGGGGACCCCTGGGTCTGGGGGAGGAGGGGCCGGGAAACAGGGTTCTGAGGAAGAAGTTGAAGGGGTCTGGGTGTGGGTTCGCAGGGAGCCCCTCCTTGGGGCCTCTTGGTTGGGGTGGGGTTCAGGTGGAGGGGCAGGAAAGCCGAGAGGCCCCTCCGGCTCCGGGTGGGGTAGGGGTGCTCCTCAGGCCCAAGGGAGGAAGGGGACCCCTCCGCTGATACTGCCCCTCCCGCTCAGGGCAAGTTCATCCGCATCAACTTTGATGTGGCCGGCTACATCGTGGGCGCCAACATCGAGACCTGTATCCTCACTCGGCCCTGGGGTCAGCTGGGTGGTGGCCAAGGGGCACCGTTCAGGGTCTCGCACACGGGGAGCCCTGTGGCCCCGACCCTGGGGCTCGGACAGCACCCCGCAGCATCTCCACCTGTGTCTAAAGAAAGGCTGGCACAGCCTTGCTATGGGGTGGCAGTTTGGGGTCCCTAAGGCCACTCCGAGTTCAGCCATTCATTAGAGGATCCCCAGGATTTAGCAGATTGTCGTCCTCATGGCTGCAGCTTATAACAGCCAAAGGGCACAGAGCAAAATCAGTGAAGGGGCAGGGGCGCGGGGAAGCCAGGCCCGAGCTTCCAGAGTCTTCTCCCCATGTTGCTGCATGGGACACACTTAGTTCCTCCACTCAAGGAACGTGTGAAGTGGCATCTCCCAGGAGATTTTATTGGGGGCTGGTCCCTTAGGCACCCTCCACCTGGCGGTTCCCAGATTCCAGAGTCCCAGAGGGCAAGCAGGTGTCCAGAATAATCCTCATGGTTTGCACCAACAGTTTAGGTACAGCGAGCCCTTTTTTACAGTTCTTAGAATGGTGGAAAACCCTGAAGCCCAGGTTCCCAGATGCCTGCCAGGGGCCTCTTTGCCCACAGCCTCTCTTGGAGTCCCTGCCAGGCCTCTGCATTAGCTCTTTCCTGCACCGCTGGAGTTTAGAAGATAAACGGCGAGAGAGCGCCGAGAGAACAGGCCCAGAAATCACACCGACCTGGGTTCAAGTCCCAGCTTTGCCACTTGGAGACTGTGGGATCTTGGGCTAGTCGTTTGAACTCCCCGTGCCTCGGTTTCCCCCTCCGTCCAAGGGAGAGGACCATAGACCCTCCCCTCGAGGGGGTTGGCTGGCTCTGTAGACTTATGTGAGTCAGTTGCTTAGCCCGATGCTCCTGCCACGTGGTGAACACAGTAAGGAGCTATCGTCATTAATAACAGACGGTTAAAGTTAGCTAGCCCTGTCCTTATAAACATTAGTAGTTTTAGAAGTTATTCATCGTGATATTGGCAATTATTAACAACAAGCCACATCCCCATCCCCTGGGGAGTCAGGTACACTCACTGTCTTCTGTGATCTGGGGAGAAAGGCTGAGAAGCATTTGTCCACAAAGCGTTTCTCGCCAGACTGACAAGGGAATAAGGAAGTGGGATCTTGGCTGCCAGGCCCCAGATGCTGCCGCCTCCTGGTGACGGGCTGCCTGGGCGGCCCTGGCCCCTGCTTCCTGGCGGCTCTGCTTGCTCAGACCCTCCCCGCCCCGCGCCCTGCAGCCTCCATTTATACACGCTCTGTCTTCTCTGCCCACTCCCCGCTGCCCACATGCTCTGGCCTGGGCTTCCGATCCAGCCGCAGTGGCCACTCCTCCAGGCCGGTCAGACAGGCCTCGGCATGTGCCGTGGGTGGCGGGACGGCCGTGAGAGTGGAGGGATACATGAGGCGCCCTTGTTTTGCTCTGAGGCCTCATGACTCTCCAGGAAGGGTGGTGAGGTGGCATCTCCTTGGCCATGGGTCCCCCTGACCCAGTTTGACCGGTGTCCAGGTGGGTAAACTGAGGCTAAAGAATAAAAGCCATAGGAGATGCTCTTACCTGTGGTTGACCACGAACCAGGTGTTGTTCTGGGCGAGTCACACGGCAGCTGCCTGAGAGGGGAGTTAGCTCCGCGCCACTCCTGCAGTCGGCTGCCGAGGGGCTGGCCCATGGCAGAAGGGGATGGCACCGGCGGGGTCCCGGGGCCCCTCCTCATCTCCCACACCTTGACTCGCCGGCACACAGACCTGCTGGAGAAGTCGCGGGCCATCCGCCAGGCCAGGGACGAGTGCAGCTTCCATATCTTCTACCAGCTGCTCGGAGGCGCCGGAGAGCAGCTCAAGGGTCAGTGCTGGCATCCGGCCGGCTCACAGGGGCCCTGGGGGAGCAGGCGAGCGGAGGGCACTGGCCACTGTCAAGCGCCTCCTTTATGCCGAGGTCTGCTGCCCCTGCTTTGCCTTCTAGTGGATTCTGTCGCCTCCCGGCTTCTGCCTTCTAGTGGATTCTCTCGCCTCCTGGCTTCTGCTGTCTCCTGATTTTTGCTGGATAATTCTGCCACTCCCTGGCCCGTGCTGCCCTCTGGTCCAGCTGCCTCCCGGGAATGGCCCCACTGCCCTGCACCGCCTGGCTCCCGCTTACCCTGGCCGCGGCCCCGTTGGCTCCTGGCTTCACTGCTTCTGAAGCCCTGGGACACCCATGTGCGGTGGCTCCTGCTCACCCCCACCCCACCCCTGTGCCCTCACCCCGGCCTTGTCGGGACTCCTGACTCTTCTGGTTCATGCAGCTCTGCGGCTCCTGCTGTGTTCCCACGCCACCATCCTCTGGCCCCCACTGAGCACCCCTGCCACCCGCGGTCCTGCCGTCCTTGCAGCCAGTGGTCCCCGCGGCCCCAATTATTCCTCGCCCGCTGCCCCCTCCCCAGTCTGCTCTCTCAGGGGTCCTAACCCCTTGGCCCCTGGCCCCTGGCCCCACACCTCAAGGACCACTTGGAAAGGCAGACAGAGGAACGGGCTGGCAGTGCTGGGTTGACTCATCATGCCCCCTGCCCGCTGGGCCCAGGAGGCAGCTGAGGCCCTGGGTGGGCAAGTGCCGGCTGCGGGGTCGCCCCCGCCGCCTGACCGGGCCCTGCTGCCTCTCTGCGCCCGCAGCCGACCTCCTCCTGGAGCCATATTCCCACTACCGCTTCCTGACACACGGGCCAGCCGCGTCTTCCGGCCAGGAACGGGAGCTCTTCCAGGAGACGCTGGAGTCACTGCGGGTCCTGGGATTCACCCACGAGGAAATCACCTGTGAGTGAGGCCCGGGGGGCTTGGGAGGGGTGCAGTGGGATCCCACCAGGGGGGCCACTCACTCCTCTGCACATTGGCACAGGTATCTATCCAGGGCCTACCCTGTGCCAGCAGGTGTTCCCGCCCTGGGAGCCGGACACAGGCGACGAGCGTCACAGGGAAAAGCAGAGCAGGGACGGGGGGAGGAACGGCGTGTGGGTTTGTTTATTAAATTGAGGTGAAATGCACACGAGGGCCCACCTTCAGGTTGGGGAGTCAGGGAAGGGTTCTCTGAGATGGTGACGTTTCAGCAGAAGCCTGGAGGAGGTGAGGGAGCAAGTGTGGAACAGAGCTCCAGGCAGAGGGGAGAGCCTGTGCGGAGGCCCAGAGGCAGAAAAGGTGTGGTGTGTTTGAGAGGTGAACTTCTTGGTGGGTTCAGTCAAGTGGGCGATGGGGGTTGAGGAGCCAGGGCTGCAGGGTCAAGCTGTGGGGGCTGGCAACAGGGGCAGGTCAGCTCTGCAGCTGGGTAGAGCATGGACTGGGTGTTGGAGGGGCTGAGGCTGGGGCCATGGGGGTGGTGAGTTGGGGTGGGGGGCTGACCTGGTGGAAGGTGGGGTCCTCCTGGGGCCAGGACTTGGGAGCAAGGCTTGTGTTGCACCCAGAGTGTGAGATCTTCTTCTGGGGGTTTGAGGAGCCACGGGCTGGGGCTGAGGGATGTTGCTGCAGTAGGGAGCAGAAGAGTGGGAGCTCTAGAAGCAGAAAGACCCCTCTGGGCCTGGGGAGGGGGCACAGACTGGAATGAAGAGAGTGAGGCAGGAAAGCTGGGAGGAGGCTGCACCCAGCATCCAGGGGTCCCAGTCCCCCAGGGGTCCACACTGTTTGGTCCGGCCATGCTTTGGCCCCAACATTTTCCACCCAGCAGCGCTGACGGACCTCAGGCTTTTCCAGACCTTTTGGATAAACTGCGGTTCTTTTAACTGATCTCTTAGAGACAGACCCTGAGGCCTTTTGGGTCGGGTTGGATTCTCTTCCGGTCCCTGGCACTACAGGAGGCCCAGGCCACGTGGGCCCTGGGGTGAGCCGGGAAGCCCAGGGACGGGTCCAGCGGGTGCCAGCTTGGCTGTCAACCCAGCCACAAACATCCCCACTCCAGGCCGCGGGCTCAGCCTCCTGGCCCGAGTCCCGGCCCCCGCCCTCTGCAGCCCGGGGGGCCTCCCTGCTGTGCCGCGGGCACTGACGCGGCCTCTGTTTCTTACATTGAAGCAATGTATGCCTTTAGTAACAGAATCTGGACACGGCACAGGCCGCGTGGCGAAAAATCAGTCTCCTGCCAGCCCCCGATGCCCAGTTTCCCACTAAGTTTCCAGCGTCGCCTTCCAGAAATACTTGGGGCCTGGAGAAGAGGCTTTTTGTTTTTTTCCCTGCAAAAGGAGGCATTCCCAGCCCCATGGCTGCTGCTCAGCTGTACCGGTGGTAAACATGTTAAAATGTCTCTGTACTGGTTTTCAAGTCCCCGAGTGTTGGCTCGGCTGAGCGGGTCCCCTGGACCGTCCCAGACCTCGGAGATGCAGCAGCCCAGAGGCCAACCCCTGGCTCGTAGGCCCAGAACCTGGCACAGGTACCCCTGGCACAGGTGGGATTAATTCTCAGGCCAGGCCCCACCCCCTACCCCCCACCCCTGCCTTTTCCACTCGCAGGTTCTGTTCCGGTGCCCTACCCCAGGTGCCAGGTGGCTACTGGCTGGCTCCCACAATGGGTGTTTATGGGCTCATGGTGTGGGAGGCTGGGGGTCCACCGGCGGGGGTGTTGGCAAGGCTGAGCCCTCTCCAAAGCCTGTCCCTGTCCGGGGACAGCTTTCCGCAGCCTCCTGCCCCCCAGTCCTCTCTTTGTGGCTCCACTTGGCCTCCTGGCACGAGGGCTTTCCTACGTGCAGTTCGCAAATGCGTCTGCTCCTTAGCTGACCACAGCCTCGCCGTCTGCGGCTGCACTTGGGGATCGGGGAGTAAGGCCTGAACTTCTGTGGGGGCCACAATTCTGTCCCCATCAGCTCGTGGCCTCAGCCAGAGGCCCACTGACCCCTTCCCCAGGGAAACCTGGCGTTTCATTGGACAAATTCTATTCTTTTAGCTGGTCTCTTGGAGAATAGACTCTTAGGTCTATTTTTTTGCTTTTGGAATAACAATAAAGAAAGCAGGCTCTCGGGGACCTCCTTTAAAGAAGGTCTTTGAGTTCAGATGGAGGCAGCGTGGTGGGGTCAGTTACTAGAAGTGGAAGTCCTAGAGCTGAGAGAACGTGCGGTTTTGGGTTTTTTTCTATCTTAAAAAAAATTTTTTTTAGCAGCTACTTTGAGATATAATTCATATGCCATATAATTCTTCCATTTAGAGTGGTTTTTCTTCCATTCAGTGATTTTTCTTATGTCACAAAAGTTCTGCTCACAAAAGTTCTGCATCACCGGTATCAGTGTTAGAACATTTTTATTAGCCCAAGAAAAAAACCTGGGCCCCCTAACTCTCATCTCCAGCACTCCCCCAAAGCGCCAGGCAACCAGGGACCTAATTTCTGTCTCTCTAGACTTGCCTGTTCCCGATATTTCATATAAATGAATCATACAACGTATGGTCCTTTCATGCAGCATCAGCTGTTCAACGTTCCTCCATGTTGAAGCAGGCATCAATGCTTCATTTCTGTGTGTGACATTTTAGGCTAGAAGAGTGCAGCCATGCACACAGGTGGAGAGCAGGGCATGATGAAATCCCGGGACCCATTGCCAGCTTCAGTGCTCATCGACTTGTGCCCTTGCATGTCATCTCTGCACCCCACCCCACTCCCCACCCCTGTCTCCAGTGTGAGCACTTAAAAAATATTTATTTTTGTGAAACAGCATATATGCAAAAAAGCGATGAATTTTTAAAGTACATTATGACAGGTAGTTATAGAATGGACTTCAGAGTTTGGTGTGGGTTACAGTTCCACAATTTTAGGTTTTCCCTTTCAGTTTGAACATTTTTAAACTGCAGAGAACAGACAAGTTGCTGGCCATGGGGTGGTGCTCATTTCCAGTTCTGCCGACCTTGTATGTGGAGTGCCCGTTTCCCCACATCCCTGCCAGCACCACGTTTTTAAGCTTTGTTTTGTTTTGCATTTTTGCTGGTGCGGTAGGTGGATGGCATTTCATGATAGTTTAGTTGTGTTTCACTTACAAGGAGTGGGACCAGGGCCCTTTTCATAGACTCTCTTTTCACAAAAGAAGAAAAAGAGGTTCGGGGAGGTGGGGTGTCCTGCCCCAGGACTCAGCTGAGGAGGAGGAGGCAGAGCGGCAGTTGAACAAAGCTAGTTCCCAGGGAGGAGGTGGGCGTGTCCGTGTCACCACGGGCAGCCCCGGGCATTTGGAACAGTCCAGGCAGAGCCCGCCCCACCCCCACCCCAACAGCCCCTCTCCACTGTGAGGCTGAGCACTTGGCCTGGGAAGTGGGGAGGCTAGCCGGCGTTTTAAGTGCGGGAGGACACCCTGCAGCCAGCTTTGCACCTCCTCGAGCCGGGGCTTGCCTGGGTCAGCTGCCCTGAGGTCAGCAGCGAGAGAGGCGCAGGTTTCCAGGGCCACTGGGGAGACGCGAGCGACGGCCGCGGTGTCAGCGGATGTTAGGGACTTGTCGCTGGGTGTGCTGTTGGGGGCAGTGGCATTTCGGTTGGATGAGAGGAGGTGCTGGTGTTTGCTTATTTCCCTGGAGGTGTATTATGAGCGACTCTGGGGAGTAAATGAGATCATGCCTGAAATTTGCTTTTAAATATTCTGGCAAAAACTTAAATAGGAAAGGTGAGGTGGGTGCGAATGCAGCAAATGGTTTTTGAAGTTGGGATAGGAGTGCGT
Source organism: Myrmecophaga tridactyla (assembly GCA_004026745.1). Classification (NCBI taxonomy): domain Eukaryota; kingdom Metazoa; phylum Chordata; class Mammalia; order Pilosa; family Myrmecophagidae; genus Myrmecophaga; species Myrmecophaga tridactyla. The sequence goes on from PVIY010039113.1 coordinate 10,911, forward strand.
GGGGGTTTGCGGTACTCTCATCTTTGTTTGTAAAAAAGAAGTTACGTTACACACACACACACACACACACATACACACATGCACAGTGTGAACCTGGGGCCCCCGACCCCAGAGAACTAGGGGATAGGTTGGTTTTGAGCAACGTTGGCCTATTTTATTTTATTTTAGCTTTTTATTTGGACATACTTTCAAACTTACAAGGCAGTTACAAAAATAATACAAACTCTACTCAGAAACTCCACTATACCCCGTTCTCGGAACCCAAAGCCACCAATTCTAACATTTGCCACATTTATTGTATCGTTCTATCATCCATCCATCCATCCATCCATCATCTGTCTGTCTATCCATTTCTCGGACTAGGTCCTACATTTCAAAAAAAATTGAAATTTAAAGAGAACGGAGGGTATACGTTAGAGCGTCCCGGCTCTCCAGGTCCCCTCCCGGCAACAGCCACTGCTGGGGGCTCCTTACGTGCCCTCCAGAGCACGACTGCTGCTTCCTTTTTTTTTTTTTAATGGTTATTTATTTATTTATTTAATATTTTTATTGACTGATCTTCACGCACATACAGTCCATACATGCTGTACAATCAGTGGCTCAAAGAAATAAGGAAAAACTCATGCATCCTCTACATCTTACTCCTCCCTCTCATTGACCACTAGAATTTCAATCTACCAAATGTATTTTGTCCCTTATCCCCCCCATTATTTATTTTTTATCCATATTTTTTACTCATCTGCCCACACCCTGGATAAAAGCAGCATCAGACACAAGGTTGCACAATCACACAGTCACACTGTTTAAAAGCTGTACAGTTCTACAGTCGCTTTCAAGAATCTAGGCTACAGGAGCACAGCGCCACGGTTTCAGGTACTTCCCTTCAGCCACTCCACAACACCATAAACTAAGAAGGGATATCTACGTAATGCATAAAAATAACCACCAGGATAACCTCTTGACTCTGTTTGAAATCTCTCAGCCACTGAAACTTGATTTTGTCTCATTTCTCTCTTCCCCCTTTTGGTCAAGAAGGCTTTCTCATTCCCATGATTCTGGGTCCCAGCTCATCCCAGGATTTCTGTCCCACGTTGCCAGGAAGGTCCACACCGCTGGGAGTCATGTCCCACATAGAGGGGAGGGCAGTGAGTTCACCGGCCAAGTTGGCTTAGAGAGAGAGGGCCCACATCTGAACAATAAAAGAGGTTCTCTGGGGGTAACTCTTAGGCATAATTTTAGGTAGGTTTAACCTCTCTTTTGCAGGAATAAGTTTCATGGGGGTGAACCCCACGATCGAGGGCTCAGCCTATTGATTGGGTTGTCCCCACTGCAGAGCAGGGCTTCTTGAAGCTGTCAGGACCCGGGTCCCACCTCTTTGTTCTCAGGGTTGGGTTTTTTTAATTTTTTGTTTTGAATTATTTCAGGTTTATAGGAAAGTTGCAAAAATATACAAGTTTGCCATTTGCACATCTCCCAGATTCCCCCACATTAACACCTGATATAGTTGCTTTGTCCTTAACTCTCTCCGTCTGTCCAGTAATTTATTCTGAACCATTTGGGAACAAAGGCACAAACGCGATACCCCCTAACCCCTCATATGAGTTTGCTAAAGCCGCTGTCCCGAGCACCCACAGAACTGAGTGGCTTAAAGCACGAAGCTCTTCTCTTGCAGCTCGCTCAGGAGGTCTGAACTCCAAAACCTGCCTCTCTGGGCTCAACTCAGGTGTCCGCGGGGTGGGCTTCTTCTGGAACCTTGGGGGAGAAGCCACTTCCTCACCTTTCCCACATCCCCAGCCCAGAGCCATCCTTTCCTCCACCTTCCAAGTGTAGCGCTCTCTCTGCCCACAGAGGCTTCTGCTCTGCATGTGTCCCCTCCCTCCCTGCTGTGAGCACACGTGTGATGACATGGGACCCCCCAGGACCACCTCCAGCTCAACACCCTTAATATCAGCCCCCAGGCCCTTTTGCCATTTTAAGTGACATTCACAGGCTCTGGGGTTAGGACTTGGGCTTTTAGGGACCTTTATCCAACCCCAGGCCTGAGGTGGTCAGTGTGTTTCCTGAGAGTCTCCCCAGGAGATTCACCCCCATGCCAGCTGCCCCCACAATGTCCTTCTCTAGCAAAAAATGATAATAATAGTGTTTTTAAGTATTTGTGTGTGTATATCACAGCCCGAGATCAGGTGTTAGTCGTCATGTCTCTGCTTTCCTGCATTCTGGAATCATTCCAGAATGTTCCTCAGTCTGTTTTTTAAAAATTTTATCATTTGTGACCTGGCCACTTTTGAAGATAACACACTAGTTGTGTTGTCTCATTTGGGGTGTGTTTTCTCACGATTGGACTCAGGTGTCACATTTCTGGTGGGTGTGTCTTGGAGAGACTTTGTGACCTGCCCTCCACTTTTACTTCAAGCAAGCTTGCCATGGAAGCGTAGTTTGCACCCCTGAAAAACTGTACCCAGATATCTGAGCGAGCATCTAGCTCAGGGAATTTTGGCAAGCGACACCCCTATAACCAGCATAGGAGCCCCCCATTTGCACCCGTTTTGGTCACCTGAAATCCCCAGAAGTCACCCTTAATGGACTGCTGATGGCACGGAAGTGTCTTTCCGGTTTTGAATTTTGTATAAACGGAGTCGCACAGCACGCGCACGCCTGCGCCCTGCGTCTGTGCAGGTTTCCGAGGCCGGGAGTGGCTTCAGCAGAGCTGGGCCTGTGGAAGTGACGACTTTGTAAAGGCCCATCGGGCCAGGGGCATGCGGTCTGTACGCGCTTTTGTACCCGTGTTTGACGTGCGTATTCACATTTGAAGTTTAGGCTCCAGAGGCAGACTCAAGTCCCAGCTCTGCTGCTCCCCAGTCGTGTGGTCCTGGGCAAGTCACCAGCCTGGCCGTGCCTCGGTTTCCCCATCTGGTAGACCGGGATCCTGGCAGGACCTGCCTAATGGAGATGTTTTAGGGACAGTAAATGAATTTGGTTTTGGGTAGAGTATTTGGGACAGGATCCGGCCCAGAGGGTGTGGCAATAACCCGGGATGCGTTTGAGTCTGTACACAGTGGGCGCTGATCTAGGGTGAGCAGGCGATGAGGGAGCCAGGGGCTTGCATCGATGGAGAATCACCGCGGGGCACCGGGACCCGTCGGGTACCACGGCGGCCTTGCCCTCGAGGACGCGCTTGCTATGCAGCGGTGCCCAGACCCCGGCGGAGCGCCGAGCCCCACCGTCAGCCGCTCCTTAGGCCACTAGTGCTGCCGCCCCGCAGCTTTCCGGGTGGGTGGCCACGCAGAAGGCGCTTTGTGCACGGCCTTCCAAACGGCTGGGACTTCATCTCAGACAAATGTAGTTTTCATTGACGAGGACGTGCAGGGGGACGCTTAAGTCACACCGGACATGGATTGTGAGGTACAGCGCGCCCCTGGATCCCAGGCCTCCACTGCATGGTCGCGGTCACTTCCAGAGACCCCTCCCCCACCTTGTCACTTCCAGAGAGCCCCCCACCTCATCACTTCCAGAGACCCCCACCTCATCACGTCCAGAGACACCCCCTCCACACTGTCACCACCGCCCTTCCAGGGACAGCCAAACCGGGCCAGTTCCTCATCCCCCCTCTAGGGGGCAGCACTACCCCTGGCCCGCGCTTTCCCGAGCTCCCTGCGCAGCCCAGCACTTTCCATCTCCTCCCTTTCTCCCACCCGGAGCGACGAACGGCACACAGTATTCTGCGCTTTGCATTTTTCAGCCAATAGCTTGGAAACCTCCCCAGGTCGCCACAGACCTCGCCAGTGCGTCTCCCTCAGCCCCTTGTAACCTTACACACATTGCTTTATAAAATAGCCTCCGGGGACAAGATAAGTGGGGCTCCTCGATCTGTTCACATATCTTAAGGCCACCCAGTGACACAGGGGGCTTTTAAGCAGAGGGGCTTTGGTATACTTTGATTTAGGATTTTTAATTGAATTTTTAAGGGGCTAATTAAGATTATGAATCAGGGTCCTGATTTTTTTTTTAATTTGAGCAGTTACAGGTTTGCAGAACATAGAGCTCCCGTATGCCCCTCCCCCTTCTCCTTACCAGCTGCCCTGCGGGGTGCGCTGACGCAGCTGAGCAAAGAATATCATCGTTACCGCACTATTAACCCTAGTCCCTGGTCCATATGAGGGTTCCCTGTCTGGCTTTTTTTTTTTTAAATAGATTTAATTTCGTAGAGCAATTTTAGTTTTGCAGAAAAATGGAGCAGAAGGTACACTGGGCTCCCATCCCCTCCTCCGTCCCCAGCACGCAGCCCGCTGTCACCCCCTGCCTTGGCTCAGCACCAGGCACGGTGGAGGAGCCACTGTGGGCGCAGCATCGGGGCGCCCCATGCCGTGACAGCCCCGCGGGGCCCCACCTGTGCTCCCCATGACAGCGTCTCCCAGAAGAGTTTCTCCACCCTAAAATTCTTGGCGCCCCTCCCCCGCATGACCCCCTCTCTGCTCCACCCCCCTAGCCATGCTGCGGATGGTCTCGGCGGTTCTCCAGTTTGGCAACGTCGTCCTGAAGAAGGAGCGGAACTCAGACCAGGCCACCATGCCCGACAACACAGGTACCACCCCGGGAACCCCACGGCGTGATTTATCGCTGGTTCATCAAATCAGCATCTCCCGCTTTTTCCCCTGCTTATAAAGCGCATGCGCTCTGCCGGAGTTCTCACGCCAGGAGTGTGGCCAAGAGGGACCGGAAGGGCGCCCTCCCCCCAGCCTCTGGGCTCTGCGTACGAATGTAATTACTTGCCTGTCACAGAACAGAATTAGTCTTTTTAACAAACACAGGACTATAGTCAGTGTTCCTTTTTTCTCTATATGCATATATATAGAAATGAAACTAGCTATGCTGCTTCATTATGATAGAATAATACAGGCTGGATGGGGAAAAAAATCTTACAAGCCGGAAAAGTCAAAAGGAAGGGAAAATTACCCATAATCATGTTCTGCGGAGATAATTACTGCTAACAGCTTTGGGTGTTTCTCCTGGGACTTTGTTCCGCATCTGCATAAATGCAGATATATATATATATATAAACAGAGAGGCGAAGTATACTCCACAGCCCCTCCTCTAGAGCCGGAAAAGCTTTCTGTCCCGCTTATGAACCCAGAGGTCATATCACCTAGAAAATGTGAAGCCAGGGGGAGCGTTGCCACAAGCTGCTGATGGGAGGTGCCACCTGGTGCATTTGGAATTCTTGTTACCTGCACGTCAGGAGTGCTGCGCCCGTTCATTCACTCGCTTTACAAAATCGGGGTCAGAATTTAGAAACTGCTTTGAAACCAGTTTCTTTCTCTTAGAGCACTGGGGCTCACTTTCCAGGTTACTAAACACCAAGTCTACTGGATTTTCTTTTTGTTTTTAAATTTCATCTATGATATAAAATTTGCCCTCGTAACCATTTTCAAGTGCCCTCCTTGGTGGCGTTAATTACCCTCATGGCGACATGCTGCCATCGCCACCTTCCACTGCCAGGACATTTTGTCCCCCAGACAGAAACTCCACACTCAATAGGAAATAACTCCCCAACCCCCTTACCCGCTTCTGTTTCCATGGATTTGCCTGTTTTGGGTTCCTCATATAAGTGGAATCAGATGACATTTGTCCTTTTGAGTCTGACTTTCACTCAGCATAAGGAGCATCCAGTTTTAGCAAGTACCAGCGCTCCATTCTTTTTTACGGCCGAGTAATATTCCAGTGCGCACAGACCACATTTTTGTTTTATGCCTTCAACTGGGCATGGACACCTGGGTCAGTTCCACCTTTAGGCTAGTGTGAATACTGCTGCCTCTGCATCGCTGTGCAACTATCTGTTTGAGTCCCTGCTTTCAATTCCTTTGGGTATTATACCTCAGAATGCAACTGCCGGGTCGTATGGCGATTCTGTGTTTTACTTACTGAGAAATTCACCAGATGCCAAAGGGCACAACAATGACTTCGAGCCATGGAAACATTGTCCCCTGCTGGCCCTGTGCCACTCCATTGCACGTGACGCACTGTGTGCTCACGTCACTTCTTTTGGTTCTTAAATACTTTTGAAATAATGCAAGGTCAGTGTAGAAAAAATCAGAAACTAGAGTTGCACAGAAAGATGAAATTGAAATCCTTATACTCTCACCACCCAGAAATAATCAGTGTTGACATTTTGGTCTGTTTCTTTCCAGATGGTTCTTTTCCTTTTTCTTTTCTGCTGGAGCTGAGTCTTTGTAATAACTGTTTTCCCGTTATGGACATAATAGGTGCTTGGAAACATTTCTGTTCACATCTTGGTATCAGGCATTTTTCTAGGCAAATTTTTTTTCTACAAAAATAGGACAGAGATTATATTATAGTTTGTAACCCAAGTGTTTGCTTTTAATGAATTATACACTTTGTTCCATTTCATTAAACACCTCACAGCACCATTGCCTCTCAATCTTTTACTTTTTAAATGTTCAGACATGTAGGAAAGTTGAAAGAATTTGTCTAGAAATATGTTTTGTTTTCTTTTTTTTTTTTTTGCATGGTTAGGCACTGGGAATTGAACCTGGGTCTCTGGCATGGCAGGCAAGAACGCTGTCACTGAGCCACCGTGGCCCGCTAGAAATATGTTATATTCGCCAAGAGTTTCTTTCCTGTCCCTTCTTTGTACTTGTGTTGTATTTGTGTATACTGTCTTTTAATTTACTTGTTCTTTATTCTTCTCTCCCCTTTTCTATAATGCAGAAGTGCAGTTAGCTTTTAAAAATATCTTTGTGTTTGATCATCTCAGGGAACTCTTACTACAAAATCTCCTCACCCCCAACAGTTTACTATGAAGTTTTCAAACTTATAGAAAAGTTGAAAGAATGTTACAGCAAATACCCAGATAGATATCACCAATATCTTACCATTCTTACTACATTTACTGCATCGCATCCATCTGTCCATCCATGCGTCCATCTGTCCATCCATCCCTCTCTCTTTTTTGGAGCATTTCAAGAGCACTAAAAACAAAAACAAACAAACCCATTGGTTTGGGTCAGTATTTGTTTTTAGTGCTCTTGCTGTTTGAGGGGAGAGGTGTGTGGATATCTTGGGCATTGAGTTTCCAACATGCTGTGTAATGACAGCAGCGCACTCCTCTTTAAGCAGGTGGAGCCCACTTCGGCTACCTGATCCCCACCAGTTGGGCATCCTGGTTACTCTCTGTCTTTCCCCATTTTACCAGCACTGCCGAGCATCCTTGCAGCACAGCCTTTGCTCACATTGGGGTGACCTTAGCCAGTTTCTGGGGAGAAGAGCTGTTCAGCCAGAGGGCACTCACGCCTTTAGGAATAGCTGTGCCTCTCGTGGGCCAGGCGAGGCCCATCCTCTTCCTCTAGCAATGGGGGATGGCGCCCTCTCCCCCTCTCCAGCTGGAGCCGTGCGCGCGCGCACACACACACACACACGGTGTTGATGGGATCTTGGCACCTCTCGCCCACAGCTGCTCAGAAGCTCTGCCGCCTCCTGGGCCTGGGGGTGACAGATTTCTCCCGGGCCCTGCTCACCCCCCGCATCAAGGTTGGCCGAGACTACGTGCAGAAAGCCCAGAGCAAAGAACAGGTAGGCAGCGGCAGGGGGAGCGGCCCTTGTCCCCTTCTCATTCTCTCACCCAACTGGGCCACAGGCTCCAGGGCCTAGGGTGAGGTGCTAGAGAAAGTCTCTCGGAGGAGGTGAGACCTGAGGCTGAAAAGGAGCCGACCAGGTTAAGACAAGCACAGGGCCCCGGGGCTGGGACAAGTCTAGGGAATCAGGAATGTTAAGGGAGCACTGAGACGCGAGGACAAGGGAAGGATGGCTGCAACGGTATTCCAGGAGACCAGCAGCCACATCATGCAAGGTCTTAGTGGTCAAGGTAGGAGGTGACTCTTATTCCCGGTGCAGCGGGAAGCCAGTGAGGGTTTAAGCCAGGAAGTGACTTGATTCCATTTGCATTTTATAACCCTCCCTGTCCCCAGCCAGCTGTGTAGAGCATGGGTCCAGGGAATCAGGACAGAGGCAGAGAGATGGGGGAGGTGGCAGCTCAGGCCAGGTTGGTGGGGGTGGAGGAAAGTGGAAATATGCCAGGGAGCTTTCAGAATTGAGCCTTTACCTGGTCCTGGACAGTGAGACCCAGTGGAGAGACAAGAGCCAGAGTTGTGACCCCTTTTACAGATGAAACTGAGGAACAGAGAGGTTTACTTTCGTGCCTGAGGCCACACAGCCTCTGAGTGGTAGAGCTGGGCCTTGAACCCATGTGACAAGCTCCAGAGTCCCTGCTCTGAACCGCAAGGCTGTCAAAACTCAGCCGAGGAGTAGACGCTGGCGCACGGGGCCCTCGGGGCAGAGGCAGGAAGGCGAGCCCCTGCCTGCCGTGGCCACCCTGAGTCTCCTCGCGGCCTCACTGTGTGCCCGGCCCGCAGGCTGACTTCGCACTCGAGGCCCTGGCCAAGGCCACCTACGAGCGCCTCTTCCGCTGGCTGGTGCAGCGCCTCAACCGGGCCCTGGACCGCAGCCCCCGCCAGGGCGCCTCCTTCCTCGGCATCCTGGATATCGCCGGCTTCGAGATCTTTCAGGTCTGCGCCCAGCCTGGCAGGGGCCCCACGCTGGCCCTGCGGGACCTCCCGTCTGTGCTCTGTCCCCACAGCCCATGTGGATCTCGGAACCCCTCCCTGGGTCTCCATCCCCCCAGTCTCCATCCCTGCCCCCCCCCCGCCCCAGGTCTGCGACTCCCCTCACACGCCCTCTCCGCCCGCAGCTGAACTCCTTCGAGCAGCTCTGCATCAACTACACCAATGAGAAGCTGCAGCAGCTCTTCAACCACACCATGTTCGTGCTGGAGCAGGAGGAGTACCAGCGCGAGGGCATCCCCTGGACCTTCCTGGACTTTGGCCTCGACCTGCAGCCCTGCATCGACCTCATCGAGCGGCCGGTGAGCCCGCGCCCCCACCCCCACCCCTTGGGTGCTTGTCTCTAACCCCTGCCCCTCAGGTCCCCCAGCCTCACATCTTGTCCCTCCCCTTCCCCCGGACCTTGGTGTCGCCAATCGTAAGTGGGGAAATGCCAGCACCTGCCGCAGGAACTGGTTGCACGCGTTGGGTGATCAGGTGGAGGGCAGAGCCCGCCTCGGGGGTCTCACTGTGACTACTGCTCAGGTGTTTGGCTGATGTCAGAGTATCATGGATAAGAGCTGAAGCTCAGCAGCAGCCTAAAGGGCCATGGATTTGGGGATCTGGCTTACTTTCCCCTCCTGTCATGGTCAGGCCAACCCCCCTGGCCTCTTGGCCCTGCTGGATGAGGAGTGCTGGTTCCCAAAGGCTACTGACAAGTCCTTCGTGGAAAAGGTGGCCCAGGAGCAGGGCGGCCACCCCAAGTTCCAGCGGCCACGGCAGCTGCGGGACCAGGCTGACTTCAGCGTCCTGCACTATGCGGGCAAGGTAGGGAGCCAGGGCTGAACTTGGCGTGCAGATTGGGGGAGGGTACACAGGGAAAGCACAGGCTTATGCCCTGGTGTTCACTGGGATGGACATGGATAGGACAGGGGACAGGAGAGCCTTAGAAAGAACAAGGAGTCTGTCTGATGAAGTCAGAAAAGGCTTCCTCAAGGAGGGGATATTGACAGTGGGTTTTGAGGGATGGGTAAGAGTTCTCCAGGAGGTGAAGTGTGCATTTTATTTACTCATTCAACAAACACAATCAAAGTCCTCTTGCATGCCCAGCCCTGTGCTGAGGAAAACTGGAGATGCTAGACAAACATGGCTTCTGCTCTCAGAAAGTTCCTTATCTGGGAGGGAAACAAATACACATCATTAGACTATTAGGCTGATAGTTGCTGTAATGGGGGCACAGAGAGGAGGCATGAATAAGGGAGAAAGAGCCGGAAGATGAGGTTCCAGAGGGGGGAAGGGGCCAGATAGGGGAAAAAACGGGAGAGGGGCAATGTGGATGGGAGGCGCCGTTCAGGGCATGGACACAAGGTGGCGCCAGCGCTCTCCATCCTGGGAGAGCCCAGAACTGGGAGTCTGGGAGCTTCTGGGCGCCTCCTTCGGGGGTGGGGGGAGCTGACCTCCCTTTCCTTCCTGACCTCTTCTAGGTGGACTACAAGGCCAATGAGTGGCTGATGAAAAACATGGACCCTTTGAATGATAACGTCGCAGCCCTGCTTCACCAGAGCACAGACCGGCTCACGGCAGAGATCTGGAAAGATGGTGAGGGCCAGTTTCCTGGGGCTCTGCCCCTTATCCCCAACCCGCATTGCAGGCACCTTTGTTTCAGAGGCCACATTCTCAACCTGAGCTCTGTGCTCAGACTGAGAACTCACTTAAGTAGGCCAGACTCTCCTAAATGGTGTGTCACTTTGTATATTTATATATATATATATCTCAGGCCAGCATGATAGTCAATGACTAAACACTTCCCTTAGTCAGAAACAAGGAGGTCCGCTGTCAACATTGGTGTTAAACACTGTTTTAGCAATACTAGCCTGTGCAATCAGGTAGGAAAAAGAAATAAGCATTTGAATACTGTAAAAGAAGAGGCGATCTTATCATGTATAGATGGCATGTGATTCCCTTTCCCCAAAACTGAGATTCAACTGAAAAACAGTAACAAGAGAATTCAGAAAGGTGATGTTTTAGAGATTAACTTTTAGGCTTTGCTTTCTTTGTTCTCTCAAAAAGTACCCAGGCAAGGGAAAAAGGACCACAGGCTGAGTACAGTTTTGGAGAGTTTTCCTGTTCCAACAAGGCCTGTGTAAGTTGGGCTATCAGATTTTAGGGACTGATACTTCTAGGAGGCATGGATAGAAAAGCCACTCGCCTCCATGGTAGAATCCCAACCCCTTCCAAGGCCTGTCCGCTGCTCCCCTCCCTCAGTGGAGGTTTGTGAGATGTTTTGTAAAATTAGCAAAACCAGCATCTTGGCTCTTTCTGATTCCAGGAGACTGTAGAGCATTTACCTGTCATTCTACTTCATCTTCCCTTACGATAGGAAGTATAGTTGTAGATGCATTGAACAACGTAGACAAGAGAATGAGATAAGCAGGATGCATGGTTCCCAAAATGAGCTCACAGAGCAAAGGGGCAGGGGTTGCCTTCATTTTGTGAGCTTATTTTAGAAAAGAAATTTTGATTTTTATGTCTCATGTAACTAACACAGAGATTCAAAAGCAGTGTTTGCTATTCAGTAGCAACTAGATTTGGCAAAGAGAATCCTCTGCTCCAGGCACGTAATTACCCACTCTTCTTTAAAATCCGTGCCCCACCTGTGGACTTCCCTGATGCTCAGTGGTCATCATATGTCCTGCCTCATGTGTCCAGGCTCTCAGAAGTTTCCATGAAAGAAAGTGGAGATTGCCAGACCTTGTGAGTCTAACCTGCTACAGTATCGCATCCTCCACAGTTCTGTTAGTGCAAGTCACGAGCTATCCCAGATTCAAGGAGCTGCAGGTCATAGGCAAAGGGTAGTAAGAACAGGTAGGGGTGGACAATTACAGCCGTTTTAGCATCAGTCTCTACCGCAGCTTCCCTGAGCCTGATGCTGGATGCTCAGCACCCTGGCAGCCAGGGGAAAAGGCAATTGAGATCAGCTTCCCTCAGAGAGGCAAAAACAAGGAGCTGGCTAGGAGCATCAATTTTGTCCTTTGGTTTCCTGGCAGCCAAGGTAAAGAGGGGCACCTAGTAGAACAGATGCAGACCAGCCTCCCTTGCAGTAAATTCTCACAGGAGACATTCATCCTTTCAGCTGACATTGATACTAGACAGCGGGTAGATGCAAAGGTGAACAGGACAGGCTCCCTGGCTTTAAGTGTCATGGCCAAAAGTCAGGTTTTTCCTCTTGCTTTGCCCTGTGCTGTCAACTAACAAGCCTCTCCTCTTTCTTTCTTTCTTCCCGCCACCTTCTTCTCCTCCTCTCCTCTCATGCTGCCCCCTTTGCATCTCTTCCCTCTCCGCCGCCTTCCTCCGTCTCCCCTTGCCTCCCAGAACACGGGGGCTTCCAGCAGTTCTCTTTCCTTGGCTCCTTTCCACCGTCGCCCTCAGGATCTGCAGGGAGGTGCAGCTCTGCCATTTCTCCGCCCCGGGGTGGGTGTCTGCATCGCCGGGTGAGATGTGCTGGATGAGGAGCGCGAGCCTGTTGGACCCGGTTTTGTTTTTGTTGTTGTTGTGGCTGTTTAAGTTTTTTATTTCATAATCAAAGACCTGCAGCGCGACGTGAGCCCAAAGACAGTGGGGTGCTGCGAGCAGAGCAGGGGAGGCGGGGCGCTCTCCTGGGCTCCAGGAGGAAGGGTCTCAGAGGCCAAGACAAAAACACAAATCGAATTTGTGAGACGCGTCTGCAGCTGGCAGTGGTGAGCTTCTCGCTGTCTCGCCACGCCTGGACCCAAAGCCCTCCGTGGCCCCCGGCGATGTCCACGGACCCTCTCCCCCTGCCAGAGGCCACGTGCTTCCACTTGGCCACCCCGTCTGCGCGGTGCCCACGAAAGCCTGGCACCGTTGGTGCTGGGTCCGGCCCTGGCCGCGGACCAGACGCCAGGCCCCGGGGGCTC
>PVIY010039114.1:0-23373 GCA_004026745.1 Myrmecophaga tridactyla
CCATACCCCTTACCCCTCCCTTTCATTGATCACTAGCATTTCAAACTAAATTTATTTTAACATTTGTTCCCCCCATTATTTATTTTTATTCCATATGTTCTACTCATCTGTTGACAAGGTAGATAAAAGGAGCATCAGACACAAGCTTTTCACAGTCACACAGTCACATTGTGAAAGGTATATCATTACACAGTCTTCATCAAGAAACTTGGTTACTGGAACACAGCTCTACATTTTCAGGCAATTCCCTCCAGCTTCTCCATTACATCTTGGATAACAAGGTGATATCTACTTAATGCGTAAGAATAACCTCCAGGATAACCTCTCGACTCTGGAAACTCTCAGCCATTGACACTGTCTCATTTCACCTTTCCCCCTTTTGGTGGAGAAGGTTTTCTCAATCCCTTGATGCTGGGTCTCAGCTCATTCTAGAGTTTTTCTCAATCCCTTGATGCTGAATCTCAGCTCATTCTGGGATTTCTGTCCCACGTTGCCAGGAAGGTCCACACCGCTGGGAGTCATGTCCCACGTAGACAGGGGGAGGGTGGTGAGTTTGCTTGTTGTGTTGACTGGAGAGAGAGGCCACATCTGAGCAACAAAAGAGGTTCTCTTGGGGGTGACTCTTAGGCCTAATTTTAAGTAGGCTTGACCTATCCTTTGTGGGGTTAAGTTTCATATGAACAAACCCCAAGTCTGGGGGCTTAGCCTATAGCTTTGATTGTCCACAATGCTTGTGAGAATATCAAGAATTCAATTTGGAGAGGTTGAATTTTCCCCCGTTCTCACCATTCCCTGAAGGGGACTTTGCAATTACTTTTCCACTCACTGATCAAATCACTCTGGGATTCATCGGGGCACCACTCTGGACAAACCAACAAAATCCCATGTCCTACCCAAGGTTCCATGTATTTATGTTGTTCAACCAGCTATCTACATAAGTTATATTAGGAGAAGCACTAGTCAAAATATAAATTTTGTACCAAATAAACATTTTTTGCTTTAGTCTCACACATAAGTTGAAATTTTAAAATATTAATTACCATCGATTTTCAGCACCCTGCAATAATGACATTCCTTTGTTCTTCCTCATGCAAAAACATTTTTTAAATTTGTACATTTAGTTACTCTCATTATACACTCTAGGCATTCATAGATTATACCATCTCAATCTTTATCGTCTATCTTTCTTTGTGATTTCATTTATGCCCCCAGCCCTCCTCCCTCTATCATTCTCACATTAAGCTTCATTCAGTGTTTTAACATAATTGTATTACATTTAGGTAGTATTGTGCTGTCCATTTCTGAGTTTTTATATTCAGTCCTGTTCCACAATCTGTATCCCTCCAGCTCCAATTACCCAATATCTTACCCTATTTCTATCTCCTGATGGTCTTTGTTACCATTGAAATATTCCAAGTTTATTCACTAATGTCAGTTCATATCAGCGAGACCATACAGTATTTATCCTTTTGTTTTTGGCTAATCACACTCAGCATAATGTCCTTAAGGTCTATCCATGTTGTTACATTCTTCATAACTTTATTCTGTCTTACAGCTGCATAATATTCCATCATATGTATATGCCACAGTTTGTTTAGCCACCCAACTGTTGATGGATATTTTGACTGTTTCCATCTCTTGGTAATTGTAAATAGTGCTGGTATGAACACTGGTGTGCAAATGTTTATTTGTGTCCTTGCCCTCATGTCCTTTGAGCAGAGACAGCATATAGATGGGTCTTGTTCTCTAACCCATTCTGCCAGTCTATGTCTCCCGACTGGTGAGTTCAATCCATCAACATTCAGTGTCACCACTGCATGGTAGTACTCTCTTCCATCACCCTGCCTTCTGGATCTTATATGTCATATCTGATTTTCCTTCTTTTTACCTTTACTCATAGTCTTCCTTTCTACGTTCTTCTCCACACCTCTCTCTTCTGTCCTTTCATATCTGTCTCTAGTGCTCCCTTCAGTATTTCTTGCAGAGCTGGTTTCTTGGTCACAAATTCTCTCAGTGATTTTTTTGTCTGAAAATGTTTCAATTTCTCCCTCATTTTTGAAGGACACTTTTGCTGGATATAGAATTCTTGGTTGGCAGTTTTTCTCTTTTAATAGTTTAAATATATCATCCCACTGTCTTCTCACCTCCATGGTTTCTGCCGAGAAATCTATGCATAGTCTTATTGGGCTTCTCTTGTATGTGATGGATTGCTTTTCTCTTGCTGCTTTCAACATTCTCTCTTTCTCTTTGATCTCTGAAATTCTGATTAGTAAATGCCTTGGAGTACATTTATTTGGATCTGTTCTCTTTGGGGTATGCTGCACTTCTTGGATCTGTAATTTTAAGTCTTTCGTAAGAGTTGGAAAATTTTCAGTGATAATTTCCTCCATTAGTTTTTCTCCTCCTTTTCCCTTCTCTTCACCTTCTGGGACACCCACGACACGTATATTCATGTGCTTCATATTGTCTTTCAATTCCCTGAGTCCCTGATCATATTTTTCCATTTTTTCCCGATGCTTTCTTTTTCTTGCTGGATTTCAGATGTTCCATCCTCCAGTTCACTAATCCTATGTTCTGTCTCTCGAAATCTACCATTGTAGGTTCTGTTGTGTTTTTCATCTCTTCTACTGTGCCTTTCATTCCCATAAGTCCTGTGATTTGTTTTTTCAGACTTTCAATTTCTTCTTTTTGTTCATTCCTTGCCTTCTTTATATCCTCCCTCAATTCATTGATTTAGTTTTTGATGAGGTTTTCCATGTCTGTTTGTATATTCTGAATTGTTTCAGCTCCTGTATCTCATATGAATTGTTGGTTTGTTCCTTTGACTGGGCCATATCTTCAATTTTCCTAATGTGATTTGTTATTTTTGCTGGCATCTAGGCATTTAATTACCTTAATTAGTTTATTCTGGAGATTGCTTTCACATCTTTTACCTAGGATTTTCTTGCTGGATGAATTTGTTATCTGTCTGTTCTTTGACATTCAGTTCAGCTTTATCTGGACCTCTAGCTTAGGTTTTGTTAAACAGAGGAGAATTTTTCAGTTCTTGTTTTCTTGTTTCTTGCCCTGCTTGTATGGTGCCTTTTTCCCCCCACATTTAAGAGGGTCTGTTTAGGTATTATAGACCCCAGCCAGATTTTCCCAGACTAAACTGGCCTCCTATCAGGAGGAAAGAGTCACCTGCATTGGTTTTTCCCTGAGGGTGAGACCCAGCAGGTTGAAAGACTTTCCTGTGAAGTCTCTGGGCTTTGTTTTTCTTATCCTAACCAGTATGTGGTGCTTGTCTGCCTGCAGGTCCCACCAGCATGAGATGATGTGGTACCTTTAACTTTGGCAGACTCTCCCTACTAGGGGCGTGGTGGAGACAGAGGAGAGGTTGTAGGCTGGTTTTAATGGCTTCAAATTACCAAGCCCTGGTGTCTGAATTCCTTGAGGGAGGGATTCTACCTCAGTTGGGCTTCACCCCTTCCCTGGGGAAGGTACAGGCTCCAGACAAGCCCTCAAGCGAGCTTGTTTCTGCCTATGCCTGGGGCGGTTGCAGCCTGAGAAGCCCTGCCACAGTATCCAAAGGCAGTCAAGTCTTTGTAGAAACACAGCCACAAAAACCTCTGTTTCCTTCTTTTTTTTTTTTCTTTTTCCGTCAGCCCTGCCCCCTTTGCGCTGGGGCAAAAATGAGCGACCTCCGCTTTGACCAGGTTCACCTGAGTGGGGGGCCTATTTTTAGTAGTCAGAATTTGTTAATTAATTCCACAATTGGCGTTTGGTTGGGCTCAGGCCCTGCTGCTGGTAAAGTCTCTTTCCTTTCCCCTCTGGGAAGCAGCCTGTGGGGAAGGGGCTTGGGGAACTCATGGTTCTGGGGGGGCTTGCAGCCGGTCCAGCTAGTCCAGACTGGGGTATGCTGTGTGTCCAGACATTGACATGGCCCCAGGAGCTGTTCTGTATTGTTTCTGGTTATTTAGTAGTTGTTCTGGAGGACGAACTAAAATGCACACATTGTTTCTTGGTCCGGAAGTCCTGCAATGATTTTTTAATGTGATGTTTTGTTGTTTGAACCACTAACACCTAACCCAGTGCCTTATGTATAGAAGGTACTTAGTGTGTTTTGCCATTATTGTTTGGTCCATGTATCTTACACCAATTCCACCTAAAAGTCAACTGGTTACCTAAGAAAGTGTCTGTTCAATTGACTAGGAAGATGGCTGCTGTGAGGGTCACCAAACAAAGGTCCAGACATGCTGGAATGAAGGGGCTAGCAGTCAATCAGAGAGATGCTCCATTCCATGAGTGGGAATATTTTTTAGTCTGTGCCCACTGCACATGCTTGCCCAATAAACAGCTCATCATTACATGAGGACACTCCTCTGAGAGCACAGCAGGATACATAAGCTCTAGAGGTCTACTGAACACCTGGCAAGGTAGGAGAAGAGCTCCCAAGTTGTCCTGGGACACACTGGAATACCCTAAGCTTGGGTCAGAGTGTAGTAAATAGCTCTGTTACACAGCAGTTAGACTTTACCGTATCCTGGTCCCATGAATAAGGCTGGAGCAGAGCAGGTAAGAGCTATCTTCTGGGGAACTTAAAGGAAAGAGAAGAATCCAAAGAGGCAAGGGAAGTTGAAATAACACTACTCAGGGCACTATGAGTGTGTGGAGTCAAAATGTAGGCACTAAACTGCATTGAGGGTAGACACAATCAAGACCTAGAAGAGACTGGAATATGAGTCAAGTAGAAGTGACAAGCAGGAGCCAAGCATAGAAAGCACAGGTGGTCAGGCTGGAAAGTTCTTCTGAAAGCTGTCCCTGCATCCTGCAGGAAGAAAACTGCTTTTTGCCTTCCTGTCTGAGAAGGTGCCAGAAATTCCACCCAATCAGCTCTACTTAAGAATTGTGTGCCTAAGTGACCATAAAATTTCCCTGCAGTATAAAGTATTTAAGCAGTTGAATCATATTGCTGGCAAGGCACTCAGATAGGTCAGGAGAGAAAGAAAAATAGGCAAGATGGGACAAGACAGAAAATACCTGTGGAATGGCTACTTGAGCACCAGGTGTGGAGTATGCCCTTGGGGGCCAGTAACCAAAGCCTTGTCTCCACCAAATGACTCATTTAAGCTCATCTCTCAACACCATAGTGGAAAGGTAGAGAGATCACAAAGTTCTAGGGAGCTCTTCTCTTGTATTACACTGGGTACCCTAGGTTTTTATATTAATGCCCAGGAGGCTGGGATCTAAGGAGAAAAAAAACCAAGTTAGTTTGTATACCTTCAGCTGCAGGGACAGAAAGCCAATCCAGCCTGGTCTAAGCAAAAAATACATTTTATTCACACACAAAATCGAAAGGCCAGAGGATAGAAAACTTTAGGCATGAATGAATCCAGTGCCTCAAACCTCATCATAAAAAGCTAGTCTCTTTCTTTGTCCCTGGGATCTGGCTTCATTCTCAGGCTGACTCTCTCCATGCCAAGGTTCATTTCCTTTCTTCTGCAAAGATAAAGAATTTTTATTTCCTAGTAGTTCAATAGAGATCTCAAGATTGGCTCTGCTTGGATTGATTTAGTCAGGTGCCTGTCTCCAAACCAATCACTCTGTCTAGGGGTATGAAATATACTGACTTGCCGAGATCTAGAAGACGTAAAAGTAAATCTTAGCCCCACCTGAACCACATGATTATGGATAAGAGAAGAATAATGGCCCAAAGAAAAATCAAAGTATTATCAACCACAAGAAGGAATGGAGGCTGGAAAAGGCAATGCAAGATATAAGGGAACTGGAAAATATAAAAATCATGCATTCTTTTCCACCCATAACTTTTTCTCTCTCTTTTGTACAGAGTAAAAAGTGAAAATCTTCCCCTTCCCTTGGGTCCAACTCCATCTCCAAGAGGTAGCCACCGTCATCTG
Source organism: Myrmecophaga tridactyla (assembly GCA_004026745.1). Taxonomy (NCBI): domain Eukaryota; kingdom Metazoa; phylum Chordata; class Mammalia; order Pilosa; family Myrmecophagidae; genus Myrmecophaga; species Myrmecophaga tridactyla. The sequence goes on from PVIY010039114.1 coordinate 5,898, forward strand.
CTGTACAGTGTACATGCTGCCAGACTTTCCTGCTTCTACACACAGAAGTAGATTGGGGGGTTAAAACTTGTTTATATTTAACTTTGTTTTCCAAAATAAGTATATGCTATACATATTACTCTGAAACTTGCTTTTTTTCTTTTAGGCAGGCACCGGAAATCAAACCCAGGTCTCTGGCATGGCAGGCAAGAACTGCCACTGAGCCACTGTTGCACTGCCCGGCAACTTACTTTTTCACTTAATAAATATACCTTGGGTATAAAAAAAAAAAAAAAAGATAGGGGACTGGGATAAACACAGGAGGGTATGAATATATGGTGTCAAAATAGAGACATAATCAGAAAAGTGGTGGTCCTGCCTGAGCTGAGTAAAATTAAAATGTGAGTTGAATCAAAGGGACAAGCAGAGGACCTATGGTACAACACACAGAAAGGTTGATAACTGGGATGGGGATGGGCCCATAAGCAAGGCATAAAAACTCTTATCTCAGATTCCTCAGAAAACAAAGCCTAGGCAAAACTTAATTGCTAGTGCCTTATTGAGAGGCGTAGTCCCAGAGCAACAAAAGTGAGGGACAAAGGAAGAAAGGCAGGAAGGATGGGAAGCAAACACAAGATGGTGTCACCCCTTCATGAAGAGATACAGCAATCCTCTTGTACAAGGGGGCCATCTCCAGACAGATTTACTGGGTCACCACAGCTCAGAACAGTACATGGAAGGGAGAGAGGGAGAAAAAATCGATCTGCCATCTCTTTCCTGTAGCTATCTCCCGCAGATCAGAGTTTTCTCCCACAAATTTAACTCCTCTAAACCTCTGTGATATCACCTGGCCTTTTCAGTACGTGAAATTAGACTTCCACATGTTTTCATCCACGTCCAAATGTGGAAGAAGTGGGAGGAATCAAAGACTCTGTGTGAGGCTGGCAGGGAGCTGAGTGCTGCAGCAATGGCCTGGGAGAAGCATGTGGCAGAGGGCTCAGGAGACGAATGAGGCCCAGAGAATCTGAGGTGGGCCTTAGAATATATTCAATCCCAGGTTCATCTTTTCAGTTGGGATTTTTTAAAATAACTACAAACCTGGTGCCACATTGTGGCCCTTGATAAATGTGGATAAATGGACGAATGAAAATGTGCCAGACATTATGCTAGGTGCTTGTGATACAATAGCAAACAAAGAAAACATCACCCCATACATTTCAGGCAGATAAATTCAGTAAATGAGGAGAAGGATCAATTAGTTCATTGTGGAAGGGGACTCAGCTTGTGCTTTATGGGCAGTTCTGACTCAGAAAATGGGTTTCATACTGTAATCACTTAAACATTTCCATACAGTGCAATTTGGGGGGGGGGGGTTGGTTCTCTGAGGAGCACTAAATTATGTGCAAGGCAATATGTAATGAATATGTATGTTATTACTATATAGATATACAGATATATATTGATCTGACATTGCAGGTGGCATATCTTGCATATTATATTTTGAGATATAATTATTAAATTGTTAAACCATAACCATCAGTTTTACAACAATTTTAACAATTACATAGTACTTACATGTCCCAGGCCCTGTTCTGAGTGCTTTGCCTCTTGTGAACTCATTTAATTCTCACAACAGTTCTATGAGGTAGTTCATTGTCTACCAGGAGGTCTACTTAGGCTCAGCCAAGCATTCAATACAAAATGACCATAGGTGCATCTGCCTTGTGTACCCCCACATAGACATGTTCTTCACTTCAATCTGCATTCCTGTGGGGTGAATCCATTGTAAATAAGACCTCTTGAAGATGTCAGTTTTAGTCAAGGTGTGATCCAACTGAATGAGGGTAGGACTTAATCCAGATTACTGGGGCCCTTCTAAGGAGAAAGCCACTTGAAGTAGACAGAACCTGGAAGTCAGTGGGAACCTGGAAAAGAAATAAGGAGACATCGCCTTGTGATGGGAAAGCTAAGGAACCCCAAGGATTGCTTACCGCCAGCACCAGAACCCTACAGCCTTTGGGGAGAAAGTGCGGCCTTGCCAATATCTAGATTTTGAACTTTTCCTAGTGTCAAAACTGTGAGCCAGTAAATTTCCTGTGTTTAAACCAACCCATTTGTGATATTTGTGATAGCAACTCTGGCAAACTAAGACAGGCCCCATCATATTCTGAAAGATATAGGGCAGGAGCCACAGCTTACCTGCATGGCAGCTTCAGACATTTCTCTTCAGTAGAAGTTCTTAGAGCAGGCCAATATAGCTCAGATTCAGGAAAACAAGATCCAGATTGGGTAAGTATGGGATCTGCCCTGGGCTAGGAGCCTCATTTTCTCACGAAGCCAATATCTTCCATAGGAAAAGCATTACCTGCTTTTTTTGTGTGTGTGTTTATGTAAATAGGTTATGGGTTTGTGTCCCTAGAATATTAGATTATAAACCTGTGACCACTAACTTTACCATAATACTGATTTTAACTAGGGGCCTCTTTGTTTCTGAATTCTGGGGAAATTTCCTCAAAGTCCCTAATTTCCATAGGTTGGGGAAGTCCCCAGGATTTCTGGGAACTCTCACCAATTCAGGCTTCCAGCTCCCTTCTGACTCAGGCCCCTGCACCAGTGCTTCCTATTTCTATTTTGTTGTCTTCCCCCACCCCAAGAAAAAAAAACAGAGGCAGAACTCAGGGTATCTTGTTCATTTTCATAAGAAATCCAATCTCCTTAAGTTTTTTGTACTTTCTGTAAAATTTCCCAAGCACGAATGAGGTTGCGGAGACAGTCACCTTGCCATCTCCCTGGGCTGCCTTTTCCTCTCTCTCCTTTCCCCCCCCTCCCTGCCCCAGCTGTAAATAAATTTCTCTTTGTCTCTCTTTCCTTTTAAGCCTTAAAGCCTGCTGACATCTATAATCTGCAGGGACTTATTCACTCCTTATAGGCTTCTCAAGTTTTTATCCCTAAAAAAGGTTTTTATCCCCCACAAGAAGAATCTGTATACTATTTGCTAAATAATACATTTTTTTTTCCATTTCATTATATTGCAATAGTTAGCTAACCAGCAGCCAGCACAAATATGCCCTCAGTGACTATATTTGATGACCATGCTATAATGACAGAAAAAAAAAATTACCAGAGAAGTATCACTAAAGATCTTGTTCAGTCTATTACATTATAATTTTCTATTTTTCCTTTCATTATTGCCAGCCAAATGGTCAGAGAGAGCAGCAGCAATTTTTTGCTTCACAATTCTCATTTAGCTGGCATTGCACTTTTCTCATAAAACTCAAACAAACTCCCTGAGACCAAAAAATCATTTTATCCAATTGTTCTTCTCTGTGTCGTCAGTTGTTCACTTCAATTTAAAGGGGTTTTATTTACAATGCATGTCTTTGTTAATGTTTGGCCAAAGCTGTAGTTGGCAAATTAACAACAGACTGAAACATTTCATCTCTTGACCTTGAACTAATATTTTCAGATTTGCCATGTGGAATAAAGGTCAGAACTATCAGTTTCTGTAAGAGCTTACATTCACTTTTTAGTTCAACTCAACTTTACAAATATTTTGAAAGCCTACTCTGTGCAAGGCACCATGCCAGTTGATGGGGAGATTCTACCCTAAGGATGATCCTAACTCTAAGCTCAAGAAGGGGTAGTAGGACAGATATGACACAAATCCAAATAGCTTTAATATAAGGTTGAATATAAATGCCATCAGAAAAAGAAAGGACTAAGTATGTTGCTACGGGATTTTAAGAGGAGGAGGCACCATCACATCCAGCTGCGAGGATTAGGAAGGGGCTTCATGATGGAGCTGGCAGTATCTTTTAAAGATAGCTAAAATCCAATGAAGTAACCCAGCTGCAAAATTGAAGATGCACAGAATTTTGACAGATTGGATTGGTGGAAAGAGTATTCAAGATGGGAGGACCACAAAAGTAAGTGCCTGCAAAAAAGAGAAAAAGAGAGAGAACTATATAATAGAGAAGATAGGATTTAACAAATGAATATGACAGTTGAATCAATACATTGAGATTCCTTTTGGTCTCCAGTGTCTTGGAGCAGCTAGAAGAAAAAATGAAAAATTGTGGAACTGTAATCCACACCAAACTTTAAAATCTGTTGTATAACTACTATTAAAATGTACTTGGAAATGTATTGCTTTTTCGTACATATGTTACTTTGTTTGGCAGGAACACGGATGTTGAGAGCAGATTTTAGGTGATGAGGCTGGAAATATGGGGCCTATTTGAAGGAAGATATTCTCTAACCAGGTGCAGTATGGAAAATTTGCCTTAAAAATAATTGAAGCTGGAAAACCTTCTAGTCTTAGAATTACAGACAGTTTCACCCCTCTAGGGTAGAGACTGGAATTTACCTTTAGGGTCAAACTGCTAAATCAGATTTTGTAAACATCACTTCAGTGGGCCTTTTAATTGTTTAGATGTGAAAGCAAATACTCTATTTTTTCTTAAAGAAAGCTAAAATCCAATGAAATAACCCAACTGCAAACACTTTAAATCAATCATGCTCCTACAGAGATATTTTATTTTATTTTTTTTTTGCTCAGTCTAAATTTAGATTTTCTTCTGTCTCAGAGTGGCTGGTTGTTCTCGGGAGATGTGTTTACGGGTTCTTGCCAAGCATTTGTTTACAAGAGATCAGGAATGAAAATGGGACTGGAGCAGAGGTGTCTGTGAAGGACCATTCTGCTCTTCACCACATGGTGGAGAAAAGGCTGTGAAGGAATTGCATTTGGTTTGGGATGGGGCTTCCTCGCTGGATTCTCGGTGTCCCACATGGGGCGTTACCTTTAGTTGAATGGACACTCTAAGTTTAGTAAATGTGGTCTGGAAAAATGTGACTTGCTGAGCCACAGAGACTTAGAGGTGGGGTTCCCATGGGATGAATGTCCTTATTAACAATCATCCTAGGATGACAGTACCTCTCAGTTAGGAGTCAGGTTTTTGTGTCTTCAGGCCTGGGGACTCCATGGGATCTGGGCTCCCTAACATGAACGTTACGGGAGTGTCAGTGGTGGAGTGAACTGGCTCCTCCCATGGAGGTCGGCCAGTATTTAGGCAGGAACCACTTTATTTAGATTCTGAGCTCATGTTTTGGGTTGTGGGCTCTAAAAGCAGAAGTTTTAAGTAATTCTCTGTATTATACTTGTGCTATCCTCAAGTATTCAGTGAAGTTTTGTTAAAAAAGCCTGATGGGGCAGATGGCAGCACAACACTATAAATATAACTGATGTCACTAAGTTGTACACTTAAAAATGGTTAAAACAGCAAATTTTATATTTTATACATATATGTATACACATACATGACCACAATACTTTTTTTTTTTAATTAGGAGAAAAAAGCTGTGGTCTGGCCTCAGGTGTGTTGTGGGGAATTAAAGAGTATTCAACCAGGTTTTGGAAGGAGAAGTCACGGGACTACAATGAATTTACTCTAAGGCCTGAGGGAGGATTAAAAAAAAAAAGAGGTAAGTAGGCACAGCTAGTATGGGTTTTAGCACCCCTGAAGTCTCTGCTATGGCTCTACTGCGGTAGGCGTGTGGGAATCCTGTGGTCCAGGCAGTGGCGCAGCTAGGAGGGCTTGCCTGTGAGTGGTCGCCGTTACCAAAGGGTGAGGGAAACCTGGAGAGAAGTGCCTCAGGACATGGTCCTGCCCCTCCAGTTCAACAATTTTATGAACAAATCCGAAAAGCACTACGGGTAGTCTGGTAAAATACGGCTTCTCATTAGAGAGGATAAGTTCAAGATCCTCAAGGAACTTTCTCTACAGATCAGAAAAATAGATCTAGTCCTCTTGAGTTATTGTTTTTCTACTTGTAATCTTCCAAATAGGTTGTGATTATTACACACTTTTGGGGGGCTGAATTCACAGAGGGAGATAAAGCTTTATGTGCTCTATTCTAGACTAAAAGCAAGGAAAATGTTAAACTACTCATCTAATGATACATAGAGATGTATTTATTCTGTAGTAACTGAGACAAAACACTGTAAATTACATAGTATGTCATTTTGTTATGCTAAATATGCATATGAGATAAAAAAGAATTAAACGCAGTAGCTTGAAATTCCAGTTTTATCATTTTGGTAAATGCCTGAAACTGACTTAACGTGACAAAATATAAGCTTTCTCTTGATTTTCTGAAAATCATCCAAATTATACACAGATTTTGGCCTCAAAATTAAAATAATTTCTCCTCTCTGAAACAATTGACTACTCAAACTTCTTTAGCAGTTTTATAAACTTGGCATGGATATTTGCATAAGCATTATGCCTTCAACAACAATAATTTATTTGGGCTTCTGTTTCAGTGGACCTTATAGGTTAGCTTGAGTCAAAAATGCTAACTCAATAGAGAATATAGGATGTGCTTACATGGGGCAGATGTTTGTGGCAATCTTTCTACTCCTTGGAACCTCAATAACAGCCTTTGCATTTATGAAAAAGCCAAATGAATCTATACAATAAACTAGGCATAAACGACCAAAGGGAACATATTCCTGAAATATGTAGTCCCCTCCTTGCACTAGGGTTAACTTTGTGAAGGAAAATAACTGGTGAGGCAGTGTCTTGTGCCTCCTGGTTCAGCATCAGGGATCAAGGATGATCAGCTGTAATAGGCTGACATGAAACCTCAGGTGCCTAAGGAGAATGAATGTATCTTAGGGAGAGGTGAAAATACAAATGCAGGGGCGCCTCAGGGGTTCCATGCTGTTCTGATAAGCCTTCACAGAACATCAGATAGAGCCTCCTAACTCACCTCCATTCACCCAGCTGGTCTTGACCCCTACAAACTGTTCTCCATTTGGCAGCCAGGGTGATCTTTCATAAGACCAGGGTGTCATTATTCTCCTGCATAAAACACTTGTTTTTCTCATTGCCTGCAGAATAAATCCCCACTTCCCAATTTAGGGTCTTCCTGATCTGTCACCAGCTTACTTTTTGGTAACCCTCTGCCCTATAACTTTTTCCCCAGCTACCCTGAAGGGCTGTACATTTCCAGGCACCCCCACCTGGCTTTACATCTTCATTCCTTCCCCCTCCTCCTCCTCTTCCCCTGGTGCCTCCCAACACCCCTACTCCTGGCTAATGTTCCTCATTCTTGGCTTAGACACCTCTTGCCAAGAGGCCCTGTCTGCCCCTTTGAAGCACTCTTTGGGCACTTTATACTTCCTTCAACATTATTCATCACTCTGTGTTGTAACTGCAGGCTTATTTGTGTAGCAAGCAAGAATTTTTCTCTGTGGTACTTAGGGGCAAGAAATGTCACATTCCATTATTTCTAAAATTAAAACTAAATATGCTCCTAGTTCTCATCCTCTTGACCCGTAGGAATTCATTATGTGGGCTCCCTCCCGGCCCCACACTCCCATAGAATCACCTAAGAATTCTGAATTCATGCAACACCAGAAAATGGTTTCTCCAGCTCTGCAACATGGCAGTTGCATGTGGACCTGTCCTGTGCTGATTCTCTGGCCAACTCAGGGATGACCACCTCCCACACCCCTGCCCCCAGCAATCCTCTTTATCAGCCAAAGGAGGCCCACAGAGCCTCACGCCCACTCAAAGCCTCAGCATGTACTGGCCAGTCTAGATTGACTTCTCACTGAGGCTGAGTCACCCTGCCTGGAAGATGGCCACTATATACAACAATCCCTAAAACCTCTTACCTTCCTTCCCCCTGCCCCCTGCAGCTAGACACTCCTGTCTTTCCCACTTAAGTCTTCATTCCCTGCCCTGAGTCAAACTACAGTACCCCTCCTCAACCCACTGGAAGCAGAAAACCTGTTACTATCACCCAGGATAGGGCAGGTACAAGGGTATCAGACTGTATAAAGAGGGCATAGGGCTCTCCATCTCTGATGAGAAAGGAGAAAAGTCTTGATTCTTGTGACTCCACTTCCCCCACCCCTGTCATCCACCTGACCCCACTCCCATCAACTGCCCCACCCTCCCCATGTGAGTGACAGCAGAAAAACAGAAGCAGTGCAAAAAGCAAGGTACTATTTAATTTTTCAAAACCACTCAACCTTTTACACTGTCTCCCTTGAAGATAGGGAGGAGCATGACATAGTACTTGCCATAGAATAGATATTTTTAACCATTACACTACACTGGTAGATAGCAAACTATCTTCAGAAAATGGGCAAACTTGCTAATAATTAGGCAATACAGAATAGAAGCAAAAAGCATAGACCTAGGCCATTTCACTGCACGTGTGCATCAACCACAGCAGTGGGAGCTGGGGTGGTGGCTTTCATTTAAGACCGCAGGCAACACACCTGTTGGTGTTCAGATAGTGCACCACACTTGTCATCCTACTAACAGAAAAGCCCAAGAAGAAGGTAGTGCTGTGCCTCTTTGCCCAGTCAAACCCTCCTGTAGCTGTATTAATCGTCAAGCAAATTCCCCATCTGCTTTCCTGACCATTCAGACAGGAGTTGACCACAAGCCCAAGGAATGCTTAGGACTCCTAGAGTGTATATATGCAGTCTTCAACTTCAGACCCAGCTTGCCCAGCAACAGATGGCCATTTTGGAAAATTTACAAGCATCCATGACACAACTGGCTCCTCTAAGGGGAAGCAATAACTCTCTCCCAGCTGTATCTCATAATCTATTGTTAAATCATTTCCCCCGATTCAGTAAATAAAATGTGAATCAAAATTATTGTGCCTGCTTTTTCCTCTCTCTTCCCAGTAAACTCTTGGTGGAATCTGGGCATTAAAAAAGAAAAGAAAAAGAAGCATAAAATTTGACAAATTTGGATTCGAACACATGCCCTACTTTTTACAAGCTTGTGGTTTTGAGGTACCTCGAGTATTTGACAACCAGAGAAGATAAGTTTTTAACACTCTATCAACTCTATACAATGAAATTATTTTCAGTAATAGTCATGTAATAATCACTAAATAATCATTATTCTCTTGCTTCATCCTTTGGTTTTAAAACAAGTCACAATTTTAAAAGAAATGCATTTCAAATTGAAAGATGTTCAAACTAAGAAAAACATTTCATGAATGAACTAAAATGTGTACTTACTAAACAAAGTATTACCACTCACAGTTCACAGTCTGCTTTACTGCTTTAAAGTTTCAACAAAAATAAAGTTGCAAGTTGGCCAGCTAGAGTGATGAGTGACTCAAGTTCTGTTCTTTGTCTTTACAATCATTGTGCTATCATTGCTTATTTTGAATCCAATGTTTAAACACAGGAATATATAATACCACAGGGGTTGAAGATATGACTTGCACCTAGAGTTCTTTGAATTAATGTCCATGCAGAATCCAATGTCTGTTAAAGAAAATGGAGTTTTTAAAAAAAATTTTAAATGTGCTAATCTTGAAGCATATACTATATTATTAAAGTTCCATAGAACTCACAACAATTGCTTAAAATCTAGACCTACAAAACTTTTTTTTTGGTAGGGGAGGAGTATTTTATCATTGATATTATTTAGTATTCCTGGTATGTAATGATTAAAAAAAAAAAAAAAGCAGCCTAGCTTTTAGTCAGTTTTATTAGTGAATTTAAATTCTCTAGGGCAGACCAGGCCCGCACCCACCTCCATGGTGTTCTCCTGGATTTTGGACAGGTTACCTAACTGTATGGAGTCTCAGTCTACTTGTTTGCAAAATGGAGATAATAAAATTTCTTCGAAAGTTGTTTTATTTGTATTTAAATGATGTCCAGATGCCATGATATCAATTAAGCCCAGGAAGTGATAAAACATAATGCAGGTACTAGAAGCAGACAGTGTGATACATGAGTCATGTTTTAGGTGAGGAATCTGACAGTGCATAACAAACCCTGGTGAACTATTTTGACCTACTTTTTCACCTTAGAGACTATCGACTCCTTGAGAGGTCAGGCCATCCTAAGGCCTCTTACTTATCACCCAACTTAAGCAACCAAAAGTGGTAAATTCTTTTGCCCAATGCACTCGTATGACTAGTTCCTGAGACACAAGGGTTTCAAAGAGAGGAAAAGTTTATTACTAGGCACATAGCAGGAGAGCAGTTGGCCTATAGACCCAAAATCTGTCTCCTCAAACTGCAGCAATTCTGATGGTTTTATTGGATTAAAAGATGGGCAAGGTTTAGAATAATGAGCACAGAGGGCTCCACTGATATAGAGGTGATCTAAGTACTGAGCATGTGCAGATTGATTATATGCTTAGTCACAGGACATATGTAAGAAAATGGTTGTCTTAACATGATGATAAGCATGATTTTTAGTATGATAATGAGGTATAGGTGACTTGTAGGTTAAAGTCTAAGCTACTGTGCATGTCAGGTTGGCCCAGTTTGGTTAGATCCAGTCTCGGTTATCAAGATAACTTTGAACTTGGGGTGTGTTAGTTCTGGGCTGACCCAAGATCCTTCATTAATAAACTGCCTTCAGTGATCACAAGACTCTAACGTTGAAAAACTGGATAAATGGGTACAAATGAAAGTTATCACAAGATTTTTACAATCACAGGGGAAGAAGATATGGGCCATACAATCATAATTAGAGATCAAGGCAGCTAGACTACAGTCCAGAGATTCAGGTATTTCCCTCTGTCTACTCTAATATACCAGAAAGCAAAAAGGAAAATCTATATAATGATTCAGACATCAAAATTGTCCCTTAAATCCTGATTTCTTGGTTACAGTCCTGCTTATCCTTGAAATCAGTAGAAGTCAGCCTAGCAGATTTAAGGGCCAAACAGCACCTGAGGACCACAGCTCCTGAATGGTATGAGCCCGCAGACCCTGCAACATTATCAGCCTCCTTTGGAAGGGAACATGGAGTAATATAGACAACCACTAATTATCATGATGGTTTCCTCTCCTGCAAAGTTAAGCTATCATGATAATTTTTAGACTGCCTTTCCAAATGGAATCTATTAATTCTCAGAGGTGGCTTATGCTTTTGTGGAAAGAAGCAGAAGGAAGGTGTGCTTGTTCCTGCAGATACAGGGTGTCATTAGTCCCATCTGACTTGACGACACTGTGAGAAAACAGATCACCTTGGGTAAGTGCAAAAGTTAAAAAAATATATATATAGTAAGAACAAATAGCACATGCCATGCAAAATAATCATTGCAGTGTTTTTAGTTCCATGATTAAAGACTAGAAACCATTATCTTTTTTATTTTGCTTTTTTTATTAGTTATGGAAAACATTTTTTCCATTCCAGCATAATAGGGAAACTAGTCAAAACATATTTTATTATAAAAGACAACTACCAATGGGGCTTCTAAGATCCAATAGCAATATCACCAGAAGTTAATATGAAAGGAATAATGGAAAATTACTTTTTAAAAATTAAAAAAAAAAATCCTGAGCCTTATTAATCAAAAGGAAGTAAAGATAAGTGGTATAAAGAAAATTCTCTTCAGAGTTTTATTTGACAAACTCTAAACAAATAATCCATAGCGAAGCTAGGGAGATATTTTTGAACTGAAGGACATTTTAAAAGGTTGTCCCTAATGGCTAATGTGAGTTTTTTTAGGACACACCACCACCACCACAAACACATTTTTCTTGAATCCTTGTGTACATGTAGAAAGAGACCTTTTGAAGTATAACTCAAGTGTAGGAAAGAGACAGAAATCATACAACTTTGAAGAGGCACAGGGGCCTAACTTACAAGAGGGAAAGCTTGAATACTAGAGAAAGAGAAGAAACAAAAAAAGCCAAGAGGGAAGGGAGGGCGGGAGATAGGGAAGGAGAGAGGAAAGCATCTAAAACACCTCCAGGGCCATTGCTCTTAAGTGTGGTTGGAGGATCACAGCATCAGCCTCACTCTGGAGCTTGGTAGAAATGCAGACTCTCATTTCTCACCCAAGACTTATTAAATCAGAACCTGTATTTCCACAAGATCCCCCAGGTGCTTTGTAGCACATTAATGTGTGAGCAGCACATTTTCCAGAACCATGCCAAAGCCAGACAGTGGCAGAGCCTCAGCCACAGTCTCCTGCACACTCGATCTGGTGCCCTGGCTAGAGAAAGCCAGGCTGAGAGGTGGTACTGTCTGGGCACAGGGCCAGGGATATAGCTGAAAACCTGTCCCACAGCTCTGCCACTCTCAAGATTCTGTTGGGGTTAAAAACCACCTCAGGAACCCAAAGGACTGAGTGAAATAGCTCTGTGGTTGTCTGGCCGTCAGGGAAGACAATTTGTTGTGAATTCCACCATACCTTTCTGATACAATAGAGCTGTGGAACAGAGGTTATCCTTGAAATCCTCAGGTAAAATGTTTTAATTAAAATAAAACCAGTTGACAAGTAGAGACTTAAGGAAGGAGAGCACTAGAGGGCTCCTGTCTAGAGGGAAGCAGATTGTAATAGAAAAACAGGCAACACATCATCAAAGACTGAGCCACTTCAGGCTGCTCTGAGAGAAACATATATCCACAAATAAACTCATGAAAACCCATTAGTGAGTGCCCTCTCCAGCCTCATATAACAGAAATGCCAGTAAGAGCAAACACGTAAACTCTACTCATCCCATAACAAAAACAGGACCTTGTCCTACTAATAATCCATTTAGACACATGAAAAGGAAATACTTTATAGAGGAAGGTGACTTGAATAAGATTTTAGCAGGTGAATTCTTAATCCTGCAACTTTGGCATAGCCAAGATAAAATGAAGTTCTGTTGGACAAGGAAGGGACATCAACACAACCTAACATCACTTATTCTACAGAAAATATTAAATCCTCCCTTTTCTGAAGGGTGATCTGGGAGTGCTCACCAAGAGAACACGGGCCCAAAGGCAAGGGGTCAGGAATCCTCCAGGCAATGCAAGTTGAGCTGCATTATTCAAGAAACCAGACCTGCTAAATGGGACATGCTTTATTTGCCTTAGTCTAAGACCAGACGTCTCCTTTTATTTAGAAAAAATGTTTTTAACTAAGAATGTTATGCAAGGGGGACCAAGGACCTTAGAGAAATATCACTTCCAATAACCACAGTATACCACGAGTTCTTGGAACCTGCTGCTCCCTTCATATTTGGCATTAACCAGCTTATTGTCCTTGTCTAGACAAGTGCTATGGGCTGAAGCAACAGTGAATTGCTACACAAAGCCTGTATTCATCCAGAATGAAAATGTGTCAGTGTGCAGCCTTTTAAGGTCCAAGTGGTCCTTTGTGCAGAGAAAAAACTATTTACAGTTATTTTGGTTGTAAATTAATACTTTATTAAAGTTACAATTTTTAAAGCCTAGTTACCTTACATTTTAAGTGCAATTTAAACATAATAGTATTCTATTTATAAGTCTAAGAAAATATGAACCATTTTGACTTATTCTTTATAAATATTTTATTAACTCAAGCTGACCAGCTAAATCTCTATTAATAATCATTCTTGTTTATAAACTTGGTTAATTCCCTCAGTTATGTAGTCACTTTAAATATTTTAACTACATTTCCAAAATTCATATATTTAATGTTTTGTTTTAGGACTTCAAGTACCGGACAGAATAAGTCAAACAATTCTCATAAGCAAAACAACTCCATAAATCTAATAAATGTAATGCATTTAAAAATGTTTTTATTGTGGTAATAATATATAACCATGTTTAGACTATTTGAACGCTTCCTCTTCACCCCATTGGCGAAATTAGCATACCTACCTTAAGGGTCTGGGAATAGTGAACGTACAACACCCAACACTGAACAGATAGATTTACAGGTGGAAGAATAGTCACATATACTCACAGTTGGAGGAAGAGATCCTGACTGTTGGACAGGGCCATGCAGGGGTTACACTCTAGAGCAAAGTGAACAGGCAGGGGCTGTGAGAAGTAGGTTTGCAGTAACAAAAGGGTGAGGTGACCCTGGTTCCCACAGGAGAATGTAATTGGCATGTTAGAATAATTTCATGGGCTGGGAGGGAACTGGAGCCTGCTCCTCAGGGATTAGCAGGTACTTTGCCGTTGCCCATGATAAGGAGAGTTACTTGGCTAGAGGCCCTTATCTGCAGGAGCAGAGGAGAACCGGAACTTGTGTTTGGGCCATTTGAGGCCCTCCCGATTTTGCCAGATATTGAGGCAGCACTTAATATTGAATTTTAACGTCAAGCATGACACCATAATATAAATTAGTGACTCTCAAGTTATTCTAAATATTTGAGAACTATTTATAAAATTAGCCAAATTCTTCTGCCTTTGAACTTAAAACTACTAGTGTGAAATCCCTATATGGTTAAAACTGGAATCCCAAGGATAATCTGTCAGATTCTCTTAAACATTATACTTCAAATATCAGATATAACAGATTACCCCAACAAGTACCCAACAAGTCCCTAGGCTTTACACAAAAGTAATATTTAAGGGTGGGTTAATTTCATTATATCTGCATGTAATTCTGAAACTTCATATGGTTGGAAATATATTCGCCTGGACAGACATATTGTAACATTGCAGACAGATGAAAGTTGGCAGTGCTATGACTCGTGACCCTGAAAGGGTTACTTATCAGTCAGAGACTCAAGGCGGCAACACAGGCCCTGAGATGTTTATTGCACAGTGAACAACTCTTACAGGAGGGAGTTCTAAGTCTATGTCCTTCAGACAGGTTTGGTTTTATAATGGTTGTTCTCTCACATTATTCTTTCAGCTTTATTTTTTCTTTCCACGGTTCTAACTTGATTTAGGTAGATGGAATTCTACAAACCACCCTCTACTCTCTCTGTCTTAACCTTGGCTGACTTAAACTAATCCCTTTATTGCATGGTTGAGTCTAGATGTTGAAGCCAGTGTTAATCAGGTTTTCTGTTACTTGTCTCCAAACATGTTCCTAATTGAAATAGGCAAGTTACTTGGCCTATCTACACCACAGTTTTCTTGTCTATGAAATAAAAACAAAAATAGTATCTACCGCATAAGGTTTGAGGATTGTATCAGATAATATAGGAAAAGAGTCTGGCCCCTTGTGAGTGCTTAGAATCACCTGTCATCATCGTTGTTGACATTGTAATCTTCATTATCATCCTCGTCCTCTTTGTCATCATTATTCAGGCAAGAAACTGAGAAAGGCAACATATGGAAGGAATGTGAGTTGTAATTATACTTCTCTAGGGCCCAAAGTAGACCAAATTTGGGTTCCTGTAATTTCATTCATACACATATATTAATGACTTATGTAATTATAATGTACTGGTACATCTACCAATACGTAAATGAATTGTGCAAACTCTTTTCCAATATTTCTGATCCCCCAATAATCCTGTATCCTGCTAGGAGAGACTATCAGAAAAAAACGTGCTTAAGCTAAACTATTGAGATCATGTGTTTTATATTAATTTTGTATTTGTATCAATAATATATTTATTAAGGATAATAATCAGTTGATAAGACATTATTTTTGTCCAGTCTGTTCTCTTTTAATACATCAGATGTTTGTATTCAAAACTTATACATGTGCATTTTATACAAAATTGGGATCATACTGAAAATGTTTTTAAATTACACTTCTGTCAGTTATTGTGTCATGACTATTTTCTCATATAATTGGATATTCTTCAAAAAATGTACTGATTGCCAAAAAAAAGAAAAGGTACTGATTGCAACAGTAAAAAGACAAACCATCTGTGTTAGTTTGTAAGCTGCCAGAACGTGATATACCAGAACTGGAATGGCTTTTAAAAAGAGGAATTTAATAAGTTACAAGTTTACAGTCTTAAGCCTGTGAAAATGTCCAAACTAAGGCATCCAGGGAAAGATACTTTAATTCAAGGAATTCTGATGTGTCTGCAACACCTCTGTCAGCCGGGAAGGTACACGGGTCCCTTGCTCCTGGGCTCCTTTGCTTTCAGCCTCTGTTTCTGTGGAGGTACCTCATTTTATTTCTCCAGGGCTGACTTTCATCTCTTGGCTTTCCTTGGCTTTCTCCAGGTTCTGGCTTGCTTAACATCTCATGGTGACATCTGCTGGGCTCCAAGCATCTCCCAATATCCATATTTCTGTTCTCCACATGTCTTCATCTGTGTGAGCTCTGCTGTGAAGTTTCTGTTCACTCTGAGGCTTCTGTCATTTCTCTTGTTTCTGTAAGCTCTGAAGTTTCTCTCAAAAATGTTTCCCTTTAAAGGATTCCAGTAAGCTAATCAAGAGCCATCTGAATGGGTGGAGTTACATCTCCATCTAATCAAAGTTAATACCCACAATTGGGTGTGTCACATCTACCTGGAGAAAATCTAATCAAAAGAATCCAACCTATAGTATTGAAACAGAACTAAAAGAAATGGCTGCTCCTACAAGATTGGATCAAGATTAAAGCATGGCTTTTGGGGGGTACATGATAGATTCAAACCAGCACACCACCCAATTAAAACATGGGCAAAGGAAAATAGGCATTTCACAAGGAAGATATTCAAAGGCCAACAAGCACATGGAAAGATGCTCAACATGGGTTGGAAGGGTGGTAGAGAAGTTGTAATGGTCATATATTGCTGGTGGAAATCTAAAATGTTGAAGTCACTGTGGAAAAGAGTTATGCAGTTTCTCAATAAAAATAAAACATAGAATTACCATATGACACAGCAATTTCACTCCTAGCTATATAGCCAAAATAATTTAAAACAGGTATTCAAGCAAATACGTGTACATGAATTTCATAGCAGCACTATTGATAATAGCCAAAAGGTGAAAACAACCCAAATGTCCATCAACAGATGATAGAGAAATAAAATGTGTTATATACATACAAAGGAATACTTCAGTCTCAAAAGGCATGAAGTACAGTGAAGTGCTATATCGATACACTTTGAAATTATTGTGTTCAGTGATAACTAGTTACAAAAGACCATTTATTGGAATGTCCAGCACAAACAAATCTGTAGAGAAAGAAAGTAGATTAGTGATTGCTTAAGGCTGAGGGTAGGGGGGTAGGGGAAAATAAGGAGCAATTGCTAAGAGATAAGTAGCTCCTTTTGGGGATCATGAAATGTTCAAAATTGATTATGGTGATGTTTGCACAACTCTGAATACATACTAAAATCCTTAAATTGTACACTTTACATGTACATGAGTGACTTTATATCTCAATAAAGCTGTTATAAAAATGTAAATACTGCAGTGACTTACAATGATTGCAAAATAATCTCCAGGTGAATATGGTAATGTTAATATATTTAACCATTCCTTTCAGGATTAGGTTGCTTTTAATATATATATATATATTTTTTTGCATGGGCAGGCACTGCAAATTGAACCTGGGTCTCCAGCATGGCAGGTGAGAAATCTGCCACTGAGCCACTGATGCACCACCCTACCTTTAATTTTTACACATTATTAATAATATTATAGCAAGCATCCTTGCACATAAATCAGCTCATCTTCAGTTATTTTCTGGGATAGATATTCTTGTAGATAAAAACCTGGAGAGTGGGCCACGGTGGCTCAGCAGGCAAGAATGCTTGTCTGCCATGCCAGAGGACCTGGGTTCAATTCCCAGTGCCTGCCCATGTAAATAATTAAAAAAAAAAAAAAAAAAAA